>JAGVSP010007546.1:0-11970 GCA_022494985.1 Micrasema minimum
AAAAAAAAAAAAAAAAAAAAAAATTTTTTTAAAAAAAAAAAAGGGGAAAAAAAACCAAAAAAAAAAAATTTTTTTTAAAAAAAAAAAAAAAAAAAAAAAATTAAAAAAATTTTTTTTAAAAAAAAAAAAAAAAAAATTTGAAAAAAAAAATTTGTTTTTTTTCCCCCAAAAACCCCCCCCCCCCGGGGGGGGGGGGGGGTAAAAACCCCCGGGGGGGGAAAAAAAAAAAAAAAAAAAAAAAAAAAAAAAAAAAAATTGGGGGAAAAAAAAAAAAAAAAAAAAAAAAAAAGGGGGGGGTTTTTTTTTTAAAAAAAAAAAAAAAAAATTTTTTTTTTTTTGGGGTTTTTTTTGAAGGGGAAAAAAGTTTTTTTTGGGGGGGGGTTTTTTTTTTTTTGGGGAAAAATTTGGATTTGGGGGAAAAATTTTTTTTTTTTTTTTTTAAAAAAATTTTTTAAAAATTTTTGGTTTGTTTTTTTTTTTGGGAAAATTTGGGTTTTTGGGCCAGGACAGAGTGGTGTGGCGTTCTATCCTCTCTGCCTACCCCTTCGGAGAAATGGCGTGATGGTTAGTTAGTTAGTTAGTTAGTTATCCAAACTAATGAAAATGCTACGGTGGAAAACAGCACACATACTGAACGGAAAACATTGTGGTAAAATAATGTTATTAAAAATATCTAGACAATTTCTTTATTTTCTTTGCTTCTTCTTCTTCTTTCGCCAAGTTCGCTCCTATGTGGAGCATGTGGACATCACTAATAGATCCAGGAGATCCAGCCAACACATCCATAAGCTCCGCCAAGTACACCCGGAAGATTGTCTAAATTGGCAGCTAGATTTGAGGCTCTCACGAGGCACCCGGTGTACATAGGTACATGGTGCATTAAACCTAGGGTTGCCAGACGTCCTTCATTTTAAAGGACGTCCCTCTTTTCACACGCAAAAATGGATATAGTCCCTTATTTTGAAATCGAGAATAAAGGACATTACTTCGTCCTGTACTCTGGATAAATAATAACATACGTTCGGCAAATAATATTACAGTCATAGTAATCATTATTATGTTTGAATAGTGTTGGCGCGCGGTGCGGCTCCGCAGTTTTGCGAGCGGTTTTTTGAAGTTATACTTCTTTGCGCCCGTTAGACACTTTGGGGTGGGATGTTGGTCGAGAAACCGCGTCACGCTGATTTTAAAGAGAAAATGGCGTTTAAGAGAAAATGGCGCCACAGTAACTGATGCTTGTATTGGTCTGACTTTGACAGTTGTCATTTCTTTTGTTTATTTACTTCTTACGCGTCATTTTAGCGAATTATCTTTTTAGAAAATACGCTATTGCAATGGCTTCGGTTTTTCTCCATGACTTAAAGATGAAAGAATGATTATGGAAGAAATAACTGATAATGATAATATAGGTGTATAATATAATAATGAAGTCACGTATAATATATTGAATATAAATATATTGAATAATATTGAAAAATGTCTTATATTTCATTTATATATCCTGTCTGTTTGTGTGCGTGAGTGGGTGTATGAGAATGGCCAAAGAAGTATAACTTCCACCGTGTGGTCCGACGCACACCGATTTTTTAATTATCGCACCAATTTCGCACCAATAAGTTTATTTTTACTTGTGTCAAACGAAAAATTTGGGCCAGCTCCTTGAGCAGGTTGGGGTGAATGCGTTTATGACAATCTTAGAGCCGAGATAGTGATAGGGGCAATGAAAGCATTTGGTCGCGTATTTATCCTTCTTTTCTTCCGCATTTCGCGGATTAGCTTTAGAAAATCGGTAGAGTTGTGCTGGACTGAAAAAAGACTTGATAGTTGTTAAAACAGTCTAGGAAAAGGGTGGGGCTTTTCTTTTTTTTTTTTTTTCTTCTTTTTTTTTTTTAACCACCTCAACAGGCCAGGAGGCCCAATTACAGAGGGGAACAACGTCACAAACACCCAGGCTTGAGAAAAATCACTTTTGATTTTTTAAATTCTCACCGGGAATCGAACCCGGAACCTCCGTATCGTGAGTCCAGCGTCTTAGCCATTACGCTACGGAGGCCGCCGAGGAGGCTTTCACTGTGTCGAACGAATTGGCGTATGTATAATATTTTTTGTGTTAATATTTTGCTTTTAGAACCTGTGGTTTATTGGCATTGAATTCATGTTAAGTTTTTGTACCTGTTTATAATTGAACTAAATACTCCTAAAAATATTAAAAACTAAGTGAGTATACTTATCGGCAGTTAAGAAAGCCAATACTAACACATAAACAAATAATATGTGTAATATGAAGTTATTTAAATGTGTTCGTAAAATCGCATGGCCTGATTGGTTCAAATTTTGCCACCAGAAAAAATACGGTGACCATATTTATTTATTAAATGATTTATGGTACAAGAACTTTTTAAATGTAAATTTATTTTATTAAAAATTAAAGAAAATTTATATGTATTTGTAGGAATAGGTATATAGTCAAATATAGGAATATAAAGTATACGAAACACACAAAAAAATCGTCACCATCATCATTATACAATAAAAAACAGTAACAGAATTTTAAATGGAATTAAATTTGTTAGATGAGAAATACTTAATATTATGCTGAAATTCTTTTACATTTTACTTTTTTATTGAATGTTAAGAAACGTATATAATATAAGCATGAGATTGAATTATATTGATTGAAAAAATATATATATACTAAATATACAGAGTATGCATACATATGTACAAATGTACATACAAAAAGTCATTATATACTTAAGCCTGAGCCATTCTTGCCTATTTTTTACATGGCATCAGGTTCTCGGCGTCCTGGACGCCCACTGTTGACAACCCGTCAGCAGTTTGCGTCAGAGCTGAGGGACGTGGACCTGACTTGGGAGGATGCGGGGAATACGCGGCTGATCGCTTGGCTTGGAAGCAGTTTTTGTGATTCCATATGCTCGTCGTATCGCCTTATTTTTTAGAAAAAACTTATTTATCTCCTTTATATATCTCCTTATAAAATATTTTTCAAAAAGACGATATAAACACGCATCTGGTTGATATCTAACTCGTCTGAACAAATCATTTCTCTAATGTTAAATTCCAGGGAAAAATCGAGGAATACGATTGTATGGAGAAGCGGGTTTGGTCACGTGACCTGCTATCTTCTTAAAGGAATAAATCGAATTATTTTGTTTAAAACGTTCTTTGATTGCACATCGTAATTTAAAATCAAATGTAAAATGTTATATTTTCACAATATGGTCACCCTATCAGCATTGGCTTTCTTAAGTTCCGATTAGTATACCCATATCTAAATTAATAGGAACATTTAAAAAATATTTAATTACGTTACAGTTTTGCCAAGCTACCAACAAGAGTTCTTGTCAAGGTTTTTCAATGGAAATGGGATCCATGACGGGAAATTCGTACTTTAAATTATCGTAATCGAAATAAGATTAAAAAATAAAATTAGTTGACACTTTAATCCACTTTTGTTTTTGGGACCAATAACCGGTTTCACCGCTTCCGCGGCATCGTCAGACTGGTGGTTCTTTCAAGTGTGTTAAGACTTTTTATAGGGGACGAAATTTAAATGGTGGGGGGGGATTCTTGGTATTTTATTTTTATCGGGTAAATATTTACCAGTGGTATCGCGGATGCAATACCACTTTTTCATCTCCCCACCATTTAAATTTCGTCCCCTATAAAAAGTCTTAACACACTTGAAAGAACCACCAGTCCACTAATCAACTAATCAAATCACCAATACCACTTTTTCATCTCCCCACCATTTAAATTTCGTCCCCTATATAAAAAGTCTTAACACACTTGAAAGAACCACCAGTCCACTAATCAACTAATCAAATCACCAATACCACTTTTTCATCTCCCACCATTTAAATTTCGTCCCCTATAAAAAGTCTTAACACACTTGAAAGAACCACCAGTCCACTAATCAACTAATCAAATCACCAATACCACTTTTTCATCTCCCCACCATTTAAATTTCGTCCCCTATAAAAAGTCTTAACACACACTTGAAAGAACCACCAGTCCACTAATCAACTAATCAAATCACCAATACCACTTTTTCATCTCCCCACCATTTAAATTTCGTCCCCTATAAAAAGTCTTAACACACTTGAAAGAACCACCAGTCCACTAATCAACTAATCAAATCACCAATACCACTTTTTCATCTCCCCACCATTTAAATTTCGTCCCCTATAAAAAGTCTTAACACACTTGAAAGAACCACCAGTCTGACGATGCCGCGGAAGCGGTGAAACCGGTTATTGGTCCCAAAAACAAAAATGGATTAAAAGTGTCAACTAATTTTATTTTTTAATCTTATTTCGATTACAATGAACTTCCACCAAGAAATTTCTCTAAACAACCTGAATGTTTTAAATTATCGTACTTATCTCGCTTATGAATTATCAAAATTACAAATGGATTGCACTGATGGTTTTGTGAATTTTGATCATTTTTTTTACAAGCTCATTCTAAAAATATATTTAAATTATTATTATTATTATGGATAATTTATATAGACCCGTTTTCGTATAAATATACCTCTGTATAAATATATATTTCTCTGTTGGTCTGCGCTATCGGTTTCAACGGACAATTAGGCACTGCGATCACCAACGTATCTACATGTAGATATATCGCAGTTGTAAAAAGTCGGTTTACGGACGATAATTTTACGTGATAAACGTCACAAGAAAACATTGACGAAAAATAGCATACTTTTATGAATTGAATTGATTTATTATTACTGAATTATCATTATTTTGTATAATACAAAGCAGGAGTTGGTTAAAATGTTTTTTTTTTCAAATTTTCGTGCCTCTCTATCGCTTGTTCCGCGCTCTCGCTTGCACACTCGGCTCAGGCGGAACGTGACAATAAGTCATGCTTTTTCGTGTGTGCAGCCGGCGTTCATCGATTTATTAGACGTTGTCACGTCAAAAATATAACAAATAAATTATATTCCAAGAAAAACAAGTTTATAACGATAAAAATTTATGGGTAGGAATCGTATTAATTTTATGTACAATTTGATATTAGAGCTTTTAACAAAATATTTTTCATTTACAAAACACTTTACGCATACGTCACGCAATCATTCTTACAACACTACAACTTTGTATACTTCCCACAATCTACGTATAGATATTATTTTGTAATTATCAATAATTTAATTGTTTTAATACAAAATGAGGCATCATGTATATAGGAAGAGAATTGCTGAGCTATTTGTATTGAAAAACAATGTATTACAAGCGATTATACTCCAATTCAGCGCAGTAAGTAATGGTACAGTCGTACAGTGTAGGTACTGTAAATACCTATTGCCTAGTGTCGAACTAAATGTAAAATCCGACATTCCGAAGGCAGGAACTCGCCGCGCAGTCCCGCCCCCGTGCGGCCAATATGAGTGGGCATTGCTTCCATAATAAGGTAAACTTGGGACTGTCTTAATACAAGACCATAAATTAGTTTGGCACAGAACACCAGCCGAAAGACAACGCGAGCGAGCGCTTAGAAAATGCTTAAAATCCGATAAAAAACACTGCTAAAAACGCGAAAAATGTTATCACGTGCCCCAAAAATAAAATAAAATGACAAGTTTCCTTTGGAACAACTGTGAAAATTTGAATAAAATGTTGCCATCTTTAAAAAAAGGAAATGCGAAAGAAAGCGCGTTCGAAATATTTAAAATGTAAAATATTTAGGTATGTACTTACTTAATATGAGTACCTGCAGCAAATTCTTTTTATACACTATTTTGGTGATTTTTAAAACGATTTTGTAATGAGTGTAGTTAGTAATATAGTACGTCCTAGTTGTGAGCAGGTGATACAGTGAGGAAGTGACGTCATAAGTGAGAAATAACGTAATTGAGATGACAGTCGGGACCAATGTGCAGTGATCATTAAACATGTCTCATTTCCGGCGGTGAACCAGCGAGACATGGCACTTTATTCCTTTGTGAGGTTACAACAGTTTACTTATTTTCTTAAATAATTTATTGTTTATTATGCCATCTAAAACTACTAATTTAATGCATTCACTGAATATACCACTACACCTATGATATGGAATAATCGCTTGATGTATGGGTGAAATATTCTGTCATTTTCTAATTTTGAAAACTCCATGCCCATGAAGTAGCACACTCCTTTATCCGCACCGATTCATTTTCCTTCGGTTAATTTAAACGTCAAATATCTCAATTTATTTTCCCTCCATATTATAATATTATTATTACAGATACACCTAGCACAAATCTACATTGAAGATTGAGCACCTACTCTACAGTTGCGGAATATTTATTACCGAAAACAACAAAATGTTCATTTAGATTTTAGATCATAGGTTCCCAAACTTATTTGGCCCGTGGCCCCCCTTTCAGACACAAAATTACACAAGCCCCTCCTGAAAATTTGCCCTTTTCAAATGAAATAAAACAGAAAAATGTAGTGTAGGTACTTATTTTTTATTCATTTAATTATAGTGTCATAAATAAGATACGCGAACGCTGTAACGACAATGTAAACCAACCATCATAGGCCCATAGCGGTCGATTCATGAACCACATGTGTACACATATAATTTGAAACATCACAAAATCATAGATGATATTTATTGTACAAAGGTATATCCTGTAATAACCGATTTAAAAAATTCTATAAGGTCATACATTTGAGCACCTCATGGCCCCCTGATTGCTTCCCAGGGCTCCCCTACTTCCCCAGAGCCAGAGAAGCCCCCCTCAGATCTCTCCAGGGTGCCCACTATGGGAACTTATGATTTAGATTCAATATTTTACTACAAAACTTTCGTTCCTGCCACAGGATTATAATCTCCATCCCAAACACCTAACGTGTCATACTGCGCATACTTATTATTATTATAGTGATTTCCTCCAAGGTACCAGCTTATGTCATAAAACACATTACTGAGTACTAAACACAGCTGCCATATCCTGTTCCCTTTCCACAGATGCAATATGCAAAATGCAATAACCAACGTGACCCGAGATATTAGAAAGGTCACACAATACACTCGTAAACAGGGCTGCCCGAAATTCTACGAATTCGGACAACGAATTGTATTTATTTTCAATTAAAAACAACAGTGGAAGCATATAATTGGATGGCAGGCCCGTAATTGTTAGTTACCTGTTTGTTTAAATATCATTATGTACTTATAACTTAGTAAAAATAACAACAGGCACTGAGAAAAACAACAGGCTACAGGGACGAGAAAATGGATATCTAGGCGTTAACAGGCCTTATGAACTATCATTGGACGGGTTAAGTGGCCACTTTATGTATTACTTACATAATTATATTATTAGTGAATTATTTAATCATATTATTATTAAATTTACACTAAAACTTTGGAATCACACGTAAATAATTAATTAACTTGAACATAAAATTGCCGTCAGCACAGGGTCAATTATTTTTAAAACCGCATTAAATGCCAATAAATAAATTTTAAAATATTTCCTTTCTAAACAACATTTTGAGTGTGTTCAAATACTTGTAGACAAAAACTGGATTTTGGCAGATATGGATATCAAATACTAGGTGAAATGGAGAATGTTGTAATACATCAAGTGGCCACTTAACCCAGCCAATGACAGGTCATAAGCCCTGTAAACGCCTAGATATCCATATTCCCTTCCAAATTTCTCTTCTCTGTTGAGATGTCAAATTGTATTTCCTTTCTGTTTCGTTAGTAAAATTAATATTCAATCATTATATTCTGAATATTCGCGTGGAATTCGAAGAATTCTGATAATCGATTAATTTAATTTCGATGAATTGTAGTACAACTGCACTAGAGTTGAGTGCCATTATCCACAATATTCAATTAAGAAATATGAATGTTGTTTACATAGGTACAACACCTGTGATTCTAAGGATATTTATTTAATGATTTACGATACAAGTAGGTACCTTTTACATTTTTTCATTAACATTAAAGAACATAAATATATAATAAGTATAAGAGTATATAGTAGAAAGAAAGAATTCTTCAATTTTATTTATTTATAGGAAAAACCAACAGTCAAATAATATTTATAATAAACATTAAAATAAAACAGAGTAGACCAATTAGAGGTTTTTCACAGGTAGTAACACAAAAATAGGTAAAAAAGAAAGAAAAATATTCTCATCGTAAGATTACTACAAATAAATTATATGTACATAAAAGTGAGTTATAAGTTAGAAAATAAAGAAAAAAAATGCTAACTCAACAAAATGTGATCAACAAAGTGTGATTTCACTCGGAAAGCAAACGCCGCACATCACCTTGGTTATTTTCAAATAAATCTATATTCAATGTTTTATATTCAATATTCAATTTTGATTTATTTAGATTAAAACAATACATTTATAAAATACATTTTACTGCCTTACTAGGCCCTAGACCCGTTTTAAGGCAGTAGATATATAAAATTGACATACATTTTTTTGTCATACATTACCTACATTTTATAAAAAAAATGAAATTTAACAAAAAAAAACAATAAATTAATAGTACAACCATCGATCGACAGTCAACTAATACTCAATTCACAAAATGAGGCTATTTTTCGTGTATTATGACTGTATATTATGAATGAGTATTGTGACTTTATAATCTGAGCTTGAAATATTTTTTTTCTTCTCATAAAAGCTTTCATAAGTATGGCAGATTAAGTAAAATTGCACGAATCCTTTTTAAAATGCGTTTTTTAAATTTTGTTTATGGATAGTATTAATTTGACTTATAAATAAATGATAGTTTATATAACAATTTGCAAAAATTTATCGATTTTTTTTTTTACTTCGTGCTCAATTTCCTCGAAAACTATGGGTCAAATATAAAAAATTTATTGTGCAAAATCGACTCCAAGGATTCACTATGGTTTCCCGTTTGTACATCGAGTTTTGCTACACGAATAGTGGAGACGTTTTACCATTGCAGATCCCTGATACACCATACGCCTCGTGACGTGCCTCGATTAGCTCAATTTTGAACAGGTTTCGATACATTTTCATAAGATTTTCAAGGTGAAAAATTTTATGATTCTATTAGGTGGGTAGCCCAGCCCGTAGGGGCTCAACATAAAATACTTATTTACATGTCATTTTCGTATAAATTTATTTATTTATTTATTTAAGGATGATTTATAAAGCGCTATTTTCGCGAGAAATCGCCTCAAGAGCGCTGTACAATAAAGAGGCTAGACCACAACACGTTTTGCAGCTACCAAGCGCATGAACGGTTGGGTTCTATTATAGTCTAGTAATATTGAAACTAGTAAATTATATAGGTAATATTACAAAGGTATAGAACAAAGGTGATAGTTACAAGTTTAAAGCAGAATTAAAAGTTGAAATTAGTTTTTAAAAAGGCAATATTTCATGTGTGATACCTTGGACTGGTACTGGAGAGTATGACCGATCATCTTACCTTCATGTAATAAAAAATGTACACTGCACTTGGTGTACCGATGCAGTGCCCTATGCACCATTGGGTGCGGATAAGGGAAAGTAGTAGTAATAGTAGACCACGTTACTTGCTGGTTAGGTACTCAGAGGTCGAGAAACAAGCCTTAAGCCCGCTATATACGGGACAGTTTTCTGCGCAGTTTTCTATGCAGTCTGAAAACGGTCCCGTATACAACGAAAACTGTTTAAAAAACTGCGTGCTTATGTCAGATTTAAGCTGACATGACAGTCAATGTTTTTTATGTAAACGTTTTTAAGTAGACATTGGTTTATTGTATGCTTTTAAATACGTAAAAAACCAATAACATATTTACATTATTAGCTAAATATACAATTTCCTGAGAGCAAACATACGATAATAACTTACAATCGCGTTTCAAAAATACACATATTTAGCGTGTCTTTTGACAGAAGTCTGACAGACTGCACAGTTTTCTGAACAAGAAACTGTGTAGTTTTCTGAACAAGAAACTGTCCCGTATACAGCGGGCATTACTTTAGTTAGAGTTGTATTATAACCTGTCGGGTACCTACTCAAATATAGTTTTTATGACACGAATATGAGCACAAATATCGGTTTCATTATCCTATGTACGTAGTTATGTGTGGGGGATATTAAGATTATTTTCTCCGCCATATTAGCTCCAACTAGTCGCATATACACCGTGTAACAAGACTCGGTGTACAAGCGGGGAACCAGTGAATCTACATCATATTTGGAGTCGATTTTGTGGAAGATTTTTTTTTGTTTGTCTCATAGTTTTCGAGAAAATTGAGTACGAAGTTGATTTTTTTTCACATGGGAAAACACTATCGTATATAAGTTTATTTATTTTTATTTATTTTATTATTTTTTTACGCCCATAGGGCATTTACAACATATACATTTTTAAATGATTACACAGTAGGTAACTATTCATTACCGCCAGAGATGGCATCCAGACACTGTTCCCTAAAAATGCACACGTTGGTATATAAGAAGATCCCTGTATTAATTTTAATCAGTTTTTTGATAATGTCCTCATAAGACGAAACGCGTCTAGTGTTTTTATAATAAAAAACATATGTAGAACTAGTTGTGTTTTAATTAAAATACAAGCGTTTTCCTATATAAAAATGGAGTTCTACGAACTAACCGCCAAAAAAAAAAAATGTTTATTTTTCGATTTTTTTTTGCCAATTGTTTTCAAATATCATCTATTTAGTCACGAAGAAAACAAAATGAAAAACCGCATTTAATAAGAATTTGTGCAATTTTACTTAATCTTCGGTACCTACTTATAAAAGCTTTTATGAGAAGAAATTATTTTTTTCCCAACTCAAATTCAAAAGCCATTCGACTCCAAATGTAATATGATGTAGATTCAACAGTTTTCGGGTTGTACAACGAGTTTTGTTACTCCATGTATATATGTAGGTATTCAGCTGATAATCACCTCAAGGTGTGTTGATATCTGGAGCTCTTAGCATCCCACTCAGCTGGCGAACTGGCGCTGTATGTAGTATTATGGTATTATAGGCCCGACACCGAATGTATTATGGAGAACTGGTCAACCGTCAACACACCACAATACCTAATTATTGCCTGGCCTGGCGAGTCAGTATGACAGTCTCCACACGGGTGGGGTGGTAGTAATTTCTAATAAATAATAATCGGGGTAGAAACTAACATACCCTACCACTGTTAATTTGGCTGGTTGGTTTGGGTGATGGAAACAATGACAATTATAATACATAAGCCGAGACAGTGGTAGAGGCAATGAAAGCATTTGTTTGCGTACATAACGTAAATTCATCCGTATTTTTATCACACTAAACATCTTAAAATCGCAGTTTTTTGCTTGTTGAAAATCGGTAGAGTTGGCTGGACTGAAAAAAGACTCAATAGTCTTTAAAGCAGTCTAGGGAAAGGGTGGGGCTTTCATTGTCAATACCAAATTATTATGTACCAGATATTATTGATATCCCAACAGAGTCAGAGAAACTCTGAAAACGAATGTGGATTATCTAGGCGTTTACAGGGCTTATGACCTGGGTTAAGTGGCCACTTGATGTATTACAATGTTCCCCATTCCGCCCATCATCTGATAACCATATTATATGACAAATTTTTGAAACTTGTATGTATTGAACTCGCGTTCGTAATATCACATTACAAGTGAATTTCTCACTGGTGACATCTGTTTTGAGAAGATTGTTAAGCATTTTTGCAATCATCTTTAATTGGTGTAGGTAATCTGATATTGGCCCAGCATGGGTATAATCCAGTAATTTGTCTACAAGTATTTGTACACATTCAAAATGTTGTTATTATGTACCATTTTAGTCCAAGTTAGAAGTTTTGCAACCTTTCAAAATTGTATCGCTCGAGTGTGAGTAATGCGTACTTATAATGGGATAGAAAACTGCACAGTTTCTTGTCCAGAAAACTGTATAGTCAAAAAAAAACGCTAAATGTCTTTTATAT
>JAGVSP010007547.1:0-14449 GCA_022494985.1 Micrasema minimum
TTAGATAATATTTATGTATTAAATAGAATTATTGTTTGTTCTTTATACTGCTTACCCTGGTTGAAAACTCTGTGCCCGCTACTGCAGTGTCACGTTACGCGCGACTGTTTTCTCCATTCAAATGTAGATGTATTTTTTCACACGTTTTAGATATCGACCAGAGGCGTGTTTGTATCGTCCTATTTTTCAAATATTTATTTCTTTTTTTCGTGCATAACAATTTCTTTAAATTATCAACACAATAAGACGATGCAAACATGCCCCCTGTCGATATCTAAAAAGAGTAAAATGATCATGACTAGAGCTGCATTCCGGGGAGAAAAGAGAGGACTACGATTGAATGGAAGAATGCCGTGGGTCACGTGATAGCGCATCATCTTAAGATTACAAACTACCATGTTTTTTTGACAGAAAAAGACAGCAATCGAAGTTCACTTTTTTGCCACTTTTATTTTAGATAGCTGCTTTTTTATTTAATGTGTTTACTCATAATGTACCACTGCACTTGGTGTACCGATGCAGTGCCCTGTGTTCCATTGGATGCGGATAAGGGAGAGTAGTAGTAGTAGATGTAAAAATTACGACCACTCAAAATTGGGATCTATTGGATGAAATGGGTAATTTGCCAGCACGAGGTTAGTTTCCCGACCGAGTCAGGAAGATATAATATTAGTTTAAAATTGTATTATTAATTTCTTAAATCAGACTAATAATTGTCTTCTTTTAATGAGGTACTAAAGTATTTTAAAAAAGTGTAGAAAGTAAGTTAAAATTACCACTAAATTTCCCACGAATGCATTAAAAAATTAATGTAGGTTTATCTAGAATAAATACTTCTACTACTGCTCCTTTCCTTTATCCGCACCTAATAGTGCATAGGGCACTGCATCGGTACATCAAGTGCATTGTATCTTAATCATTTCATTACATGAAGTAAGATGATCAGTCTTACGTTTCAGAACCAGTACATGAAATATTAATATGAAAATCACTTAATAAATAAATATTTCATGTTGACCTTTTACGGGAATCGAACCCGCGACCTCATCATCATCATCATCATCTCAGCCCGTTGAGGTCCACTGCTGGACATAGGCCTCCCCCTGCCGTCTCCACTCCTCCCGATCCTGCGCCTTCCCCATCCACTGTCTTCCAGCAGACTTCCTGATGTCGTTCACCCACCTAATCCTTGAGGCCTCTGGTTTCTCGGTCTCCACAACAGGACGCGTTTTGTCCATTTTTTTCTTTATTATCCTCCTATTCTTCCTCATCCCTCTTTTCCCATCCCTTTTTATTACTTAGGCACTATGTATATGTGTATATACTTAATTGTTATTATTCAAAACCCGTTATTGGTCATGCAAGCAAATGTTCCAGATCTGATATTATTACACTTGTAACGACTGTGTTGGTTTTGTAAATAAATAAATAAATAAATAAATAAAATCTGTCGTCCGTCATTCTGGTTATGTGACCGGCCCATTTCCTCTTCAACCAAGCAATCCGCTGCACCAGTCGCAGACCTTTGTCTGGCGTCGGATCCAATCGTTCCTTTTCCAAGCATAATCCTCTCCATGCTCCTCTGTGCAACTTGCAACTTATGGGAGGATTGCTTGGTCAGAGTCATTGTTTCCGCGCCATAAGTAAGGACCGGCAGAATGCATTGGTTGAATACTCGAGTATTGAGTGAGTTGGGAATGGA
Source organism: Micrasema minimum (assembly GCA_022494985.1). NCBI lineage: Eukaryota > Metazoa > Arthropoda > Insecta > Trichoptera > Brachycentridae > Micrasema > Micrasema minimum. The sequence continues at coordinate 1,703 of JAGVSP010007547.1, forward strand.
GCTTCGGAATGTGGAATTTAGCTTTCCAAAAGCCACCCAAGAGATATTTATCCTCCTATCCACCTCGCTGGTTTGATTGTCTCTGCCGATGGTGATTTTAAGATAAACAGATAGATTAACATAGTGACCGCATAGAGCGACCTCATGCCTCAGAATAAATGAGATGTAATAAATAAATAATACAAACAAAATTATATCGTTTATGTACGACAATAGGGTTCTTCCCGATAGCATGAATATCCTTGAAAACGTTATAAATATTTTAAGTATATTTTTACAATTCCAACGATATAAAACACAATGATCAAAAATGTTGTTTTCATTTATAAATTTATGTTTTAAAAACACGAAATTACGAGTGACTTTTAACGCCCGTTATTGGCTAATGACGTCATACCCGTCCATCATCATGAAAGGCGGGAAATTCATTACGAAGCGAGCGCCCATATTGATGTGACGTCACACCGCATGCGCGCCAAATGGAGGATTTTGCGAGCGATTTGAAAAAGCGCTATTTCAAACCGCGCTAGAAAATTCATATGACATCGTAAAAAAAATTTAAAAAATCCCTTGATATTGTTAATTTTCAATCAATTTTTTTAAATTCAAAATTAAAAATCGGAAAGAACCCAATTCGCTGATTAATTAATTAGAATAAAATTTGATTTTGTTGAGTTGCCTGCCTTCTCTTTATGACGGCATTATTACAGGAAACCAGATATTATTTGATTTCTCAGAATGAACCGGTCTGACAAGGTTGCAGGTTTTTGCACGTTTTTATTACATCATTATGTTCTCGCCATTTTTACCATGAGATACGTACAAACAAACAACTAATTTTGTGTGTGTGATACCTTGGACTGGCGCTGAAGCACAAGACTGCTACATAGGGCCCGCAACCGCGAAAGCGCGCTCCCCAAATTAAAACCCAGCCTATAGCTGTAGACGTAGTAACCACTGAATCTACAATAGTACAAAATTTTTGAAAAACTAGAATTTTCATGGAAGCGAAGCATGGAGTTGAAAAAAAAAGGACGAAAGTAGACTGAATGCTGTTGAGATGCGATCTCTCAGGCGAATGTCGGAAAAAAACCGTATACGATAGGTGCACTTATGTCGAAATAAGAGCAGAATGCAAAGCCGAGATAAGCATTATCGACAAAATAAAGAAGGTCTTCTGCGATGTGGGAGCGAATGAATGATGAAAGAACGGCTAAAATGATTTACGATGCGAGTGTGTCTGGTTGTAGAAGTCGAGGAAGGCCGAGAAAGGCATGGCATGATCAAGTACAACAAATACTTGATAGTGGTCATGTGAAAAATCGGAATAATCGACGTGCGTGCATGAGGAGATGTATGAATGTGGAGGAAACAAAGAAAGTGTGCCAGGACAGAGTGGTGTGGCGTTCTATCCTCTCTGCCTACACCTTCGAGGAAATGGCGTGACGGTTAGTTAGTTAGTTAGTTAGAATTTTCATGGATGAAAATGATTTTTTTCTACAAAAGCGTGTACAATACACTTTTTCTTTTTCAGCTAAAGAAGCTTCCACACAGTCAGAAAATGAACCGGTAAATGGGTAAACAATTTTTTTAAATTTTTTAAATTAACCAACTAACTAACCATCACGCCATTTCCCCGTAGGGTTAGGCAGAGAGGATAGAACGCCATATCACTCTGTCATCACATACTTCCTTTGCATCCTCTACATTCATACATCTTCTCATGCACATACGCCGATTATTCCGACTTTTCACAAGTCCACTTCTAAGTACTTGTCGTACTTGGTCATGCCATGTCTTTCTCGGCCTTCCTCGGCTTCTACATCCAGGCATACTTGTTCTTCCATCACTCGTTCGTTCCACATGACCAAACCATAGTAAAAGCCCCTTCTTAATTTTGTCAATAAAGCTTATCTCAGCCTTGCACTCTGCTCTAATTTCGACATTTGTACATCTATCATACATAGTCTTACCACACATCGCATTTCAACAGCATTCAGTCTACTTTCATCCTTCTTTTTCCAACACCACGCTTCACTACCATACATAAGGGTTGGTACCAGAGCTCCGTTGTATACTCCGAATTTTTCTTCTTTCGATAAGTCATGAAGTTATTAATTAAATTTAATGAATATGCAGTGCCCTATGCACCATTGGGTCCGGAAAGGGAGAGTACCTACCATTAGTTGTAATGTAAATATTTATATGAAATATAAAGATTCTTTACCGATGAAAAGGAAAAAATCACTAATTCCGTAAAACATCAAAAAAATACATTTAGCATAAATGTGTAATTAATAACTTCTAATATGTGATACTTTGGACTGGTACTGAAGCGTTTAGATTATCCTACCTTCATGTAGTAAAATGATCAAGATACACTGCACTTGGTGTACCAATGCAGTGCCCTATGCACCGTAGGGTGCAGATAAGGGAAAGTAGCAGTAGTATTAATTACTTCTTCCCTAACAACATAGATTTGCGATCGTTTATTTGGGATATCCCACCGATGGAGTGGAAGAGAGATAGATGCGTCACAAACCAAACGCTTAGGCCGATCGTGCCTCTATCGCTTGTTCTGCGCTCTCGCTTGCACACTCGGCTCAGGCGGAACGTGACCATGAGTCATGCTTTTTCGTGTGTGCAGCCGGCGTTCATCGATTTATTAGACGTTATACCACGTCAAAAATCATTGCTATAATATTAAAATCAAGGGAGACAAATCGAGGAATGCGTTTGTATGAGAAAGCGCCCCGCGAGTCACGTGGTTAAGAAATATCTCTTAAAATGAGGAAATCCACTGCTACCCGGAATTGAATTTTAAAAATGCTTTCGTGTAGACGCGAATATTTAAAAATTTTGAAGTGGGATGAAATATCCCAAAAACGCACGCAAAAATTAATAAAAAATGTTGAAAATAGCATTCATTTCAAAATCTTAAACAATGACGTCACTCCTTGTATCTAAGTGTAGTGTTTCCGGTTCCCTTTTTCAAACCCCCGTAACCATGGCATTTTAATATGGAATACAATCTACATACAAGCTTCTTTTGCAAAAAAGATGGCCGCCATTCAGTCTCCCTAGAACAGCTGTTAACAGTATATGTCAGTTGAATCGACGGTATATTTTTCTTTGTTTCCCGCGTCAGTTTGCATAGATTTTTGACAGTTTTTGTTACTGGCTGGAGAAATACCATGGCCTTAAACAACCCGTTTTATGACGTCACTCCTGCAAAAATGACGCACTTAGTACAAAGTAGTATTTGGCGCGGTATTTGAAATGTGCAACTTTAAAAAATCGTATCTTCATCAATAACTTGTAAAAAAATATTAAATATATTTTTTTTGTTTAGTTAAATAGTAAGTTTATAGAAAAAAATTACTTTAGAAAACAGTGGATTCCCTCATTGGCTTGTTTTCAGGTGTCGAGTGCCGAAATATCCCCAGAACGGGCAGTTCCTACTCTCGTCCGGTGCCGAGGTGATTGAGGGTTCCACGGTGCCAGACTCCACCTTCCTCATCTACTCCTGCGACCCAGGATACGCACTAACTAGCATGGCCATCTCCATCTGCGAACACTCGCTCTGGTCGAGCAATCCGGAGTGCCAATTCGGACCAAGTAAGGATCATAACTTACGACACTTTCCCATACAAACGTATTCCTCGATTTTCTCCCTGGAAATCAACATTGGAGCGATGATTTTTTCACACGTTTTAGATGTCGACCAGATGCGTGTCTATATCGTTTTATTTTTTAAATCATTTGTTTTTATCTCCTTCAACAAATAAAATACCAAAAAAATAAGACAATGCAAACACGCATCTGGTCGATATCTTAAATGTGTGAAAAAAATCCCTGCTCTAATGTTAAATTCCAGGGAGAAATTATTATTTTTAGTTTTTTCTTCTTTTGTTCAAGTTTTATCTTAAGTTTATAGTTTTATCTTATATTTATTGTTCTGTTCAAAGTTTTATCCTCTTATATTTACGTTTTATCTAATAATAAGTTTTATCTTCTTTGTTGTATAATTATGTTTTTAGTTTTGTTTCCTTTTTGAGATTATTTCGTTTAATATTTCATAGTTTTGGTAATTTTTAAAATATTTTTTTTGTCTAATAAATAAATTAGTATTTTTTATTTACAGAAGAATATCCCACACACTTTCGACTCCAATCCCAAGGTAATTCAAATATTAAATTTACAATAATGACATTTTTAACTATTATAATTAAAATAACATTTTGGGCGTGTTCAAATACTTGTACACAAATCTGGAATTATCCCAAGACGGGAGTAGGTATATATTTCATTTTATATCCCTACAGAGATGAGGCAGAATTCTTTCAAATTCAGGAATATTGATATTCGAGCGTTTACAGAACTTATGACATGTCATCGGCTGGGTTAAGTGGCCACTTATGTACTACAACATTCGCCATTCCGAAGTAATTTGCTAATAAATACTTAACTTCAATATCAATGCATAGATGGAGCTATTAACGCGCTGGTGGATGATTCTCGATTCGTAACATATATACAAAATCAAAAATGTTACCTGGTGTGGGTATTCGCTTAAAAACTACAAACCACAGTTTTTGGCTAGTGGAATCTTATTTTTTGTAAATTTTAAATTTCCTTAATTAACACCACCACGCCACGTGGCACTCAACAGAACTGAAGATATCTCACAGAACGTTTACATAAAAATAGTATATTTTACATTATCGTTGTTTTATAGTCATCCACAGTCCGGCTGCGTGCTGCCGAAGTTCCCCGAGAACGGGCGATACACCGTGGTCGCAGACTCTGCCGAGAACCTGGCGCCGGAGATACAGTCCAGCTGAGCACCTTCATCCAGTACTCCTGCAAGCCGGGGTACAGGGTGGTCGGGATATCGCTGGCCACCTGTGATGGGCCAGGATGGTCGACCAGACCGTTTTGTAAAGGTATGTATTGTCTAATAACGTCTAACTTTGTCATATTGTAATGGTTAAAATAACAAAGTGATCTTGAATTCTCCTATTTAGTAATTTTTACTTACGATTTTTCTAAAACTAACTAACTAACTAACCATCACGCCATTTCCCCGTAGGGGTATGGTATGTATTGTCTAATAACGTCTAACTTTGTCATATTGTAATGGTTAAAATAACAAAATGATCTTGAATTCTCCTATTTAGTATTTTTACTTACAATTTTTCTAAAACTAACTAACTAACTAACCATCACGCCATTTTCCCGTAGGGGTAGGCAAAGAGGAAAGAACGCCATACCACTCTGTCCTGACATACTTCCTTTGCTTCCTCTACATTCATAAAGGTTCCGATGAAAACAAGCTCAGATGAGATATTCAAACGAACAAAGATTATGTCCATCAAGCAGATCTCTGCAAAGGTGATCTTAATATATGCATATAAAAAAATACTCTAGTAAAGTGTACAACCTACTCCCATTGTCCATCAGAACATCCGACTCATACATATAGAAAAACACTCAGCATACAAAGTAGCCATAAAAACATGGATTGTGGAGGTGGGTCGTGCACAATTGGAGGAATGGATCAGGCCAAGTAGATAGTCAGGGGGTTTTTGACTTTAAAATTAGACCTATGTATGATTGTATGTAGAATATACCCGTTATAAACAATGTAAAATGTTTCCTTCGGCACGGGTTATCCCAGTGAGGAAACATTATTATTATATATATATTTTTTTAAAACACTATGTACAAGTCCAAGTACTCGTCGTACTTGGTCATGCCATGTCTTTCTCTGCCTTTCGCGGCTTCTACATCCAGGCACACTTGCATTTAAACTTATTTTAGCCGTTATTTCATCATTCATTCGCTCCACATGACCAAACCAACGTAAAAGCCCTTTCTTAATTTTGTCGGTAATGCTTATCTCAGCCTTGCACTCTGCTCTAATTTAACTATACTTACTTTTTTCAGCGTCATCAGATCAAAATCCACCGCAGTCAAATGTTACTAGTTTCGCAAATATTGGCAATACTGAGGGGGTAATTATATATATTTTTATTTAAATAGATTTTTGCATAAAATACATAATATAATACATATTTCAATATCACCACTGAAGGTTTTTTAGCAGAATTTAAAGCACATTTTTTATCAAAGTTTTGAATGTATACAAATACTTGCAGATAAATTTTGGGTTGTACCTACGACGGGATTGTATCAATCATTATTGAAATATCAACAAAGGTAAAGAAGCTCTTAAAATAATTTGGATTATCTACGCGTTTTGGGGTTAGAATCTCAAATACAATACCTATTATGGTTTTTCTGCCAAATTACTTAGCAATTTTCTAAATATTGGCAGATAGATGTATACTTAACTTGCAATGTAAACCCTTATCCGCGTCCAATGGCGCATAGGGCACTGCAAGTGCACACCAAGTGCAGTAAATCTTAATAATTTTTGTTATATGAAGACAAGAGTGTTTGAACGGGTGGTGGACCAGTGGGTAGCGTCGCGGTCTCTGAGTCCAGAGATCGTCGGTTCGAATCCCCACTTCGACACGACTCGATTCCTATTTTCAAGCACAAGCCGCTTAGGCTTTATTGAAAATAGTATTTACAAATTGAAATATGTGCAAATATCATAAGATTGCATAGATTTATTTTTTTATTAAAAAAAAAAAAAAGAGAATCAGTCTTACGCTTCAGTGCCAGTATCCAAAGGTATCACATTTGAAATGTTTTCATGTGAAAATCACATTCATATAAATGTCATAATCCCTGTAAGCACATAGATAATCCGTATATGTTTCCTGAGCTTCTCTGTCACCATAAATTAGAAAACTATAATTTTTAATGTTCTCAGATCCGGCTGTGTCCTGCCTCCACGCCCCCGCCGCGGTGGCTACACCGTGGCCAACTACGACCAGGGTGTGGAGCCTGGCACCATCGTGAAGAATGGTACCATCATATGGGCATTCTGTGACGAGCAATACGACCCCGAGAAAGAGTTTTCGCAGTGCAAAATCAACCAGTGGTCGTCGATACCAGTATGCCAAAGTATTCTTTTTAGTTCCAACGAATTTTACATTTAGAATTATTTTAATAGGTACCATTTCTGTATATAATCCTCATGGATCTTATCCTGAGGATGTCAATTCCGCTAGACCGAGGAATATCCATCTCCCCCCTCCCAAAAGCTCTGCGACCTGGAGTACGCTGATGACGCCGTCCTTATTGACGAATCAGTCGGGGGCCTTCAAGTTATTGTTGATAGGCTTAATTGGCACTCCACGTGCATGGGTTTAAAAATCAACATTGGTAAAACCCATGTCATGTGTAACAGCTCGTGTCAAGATGCCCAGATCCCCCTGGCTTTGTCGGGACAAGTCATCGAAAGGGTCGAGAGCTTCAAATACTTGGGAGCGTACATGACAGAAAACGGCAGAGTTCAAAAAGAACTGGGAGTGCGGCTTGGAGTAGCGGGCGCCGCATTCAACAGTATCTGTAAAGCTGTCTAAAGAGCGGATATTTACTCGGTTAAAACAAAATGCCGCCTTTATAACTCCTGCATCACACCTGTTCTTCTCTATGGCTGCGAATCGTGGCACCTAACTAGGGCCCAAGACAGCAGACTTCTGAGTTTTGAGAATAGGTGTCTTAGAAGAATTTTAGGTGTGCGGTGGTTTGACTTTGTAAGGAACACAGAGGTGAGGCAACGGACACAGCAACCCTTGGTATCTACTGTCATCCGGCGAAGGCGTTTCGGCTGGCCATATACTACGCATGCCTTCCGAGAGCCTTAACCATGCTTGCCTATTTTACAAGGCATCAGGTTCTCGGCGTCCCGGTCGTCCACTGTTGACAATTCGTCGGCAGTTTGCGTCAGAGCTGCGGGACGTGGACTTGACCTGGGAGGATGCAAGAGGAAGGAGAAATCGGACCACTACAATTTATCTGGGAACAGCCGCGGGCCACGTTAGATAGAATAAAAAATAACTGAGATTTTTACTTAGAAACCTTTGCATTTGTCTGTTGTTTTTTTTTGTTTCTCTTTTCATAGCCATCTAATGTCTTTCGAACCAATCAAATGAGTAGGTACATCATCTTCTTATCACTTACAATTGACATCTTAACAGGTACCCACTTTACCCAGGCAATGACAGGTCATAAGCCCTGTGAACGTCTAGATATCCATTTTCCCTTCCAAACTTCTCGTCTCTGTTGAGATGTCAAATATTAATTTAATGTTAGCCCGTTATGTGTGAAATGCAGTTTTTATCTACAAATACTAGTATTTGGACACACTCAAAATGTTATTTATTTTCGTTTATTTGTATACTTCCTGGGCTGCGATTCCGGTCGTAAACCCAAACGTCACTAGACGCCCATTTCTCGCCGAACTGTCAAATCGCTGTCAAATCGTTTATCTCTAATCTCTTATTCGACGAATTTGCTTCTCCAAAAATGTTGATCTTTTATGTCTTGTGGAATGCCTAACCCTTGGGAGATTCTACCAAGATTCTACTCTACTTTGAAGCCAAAAATCCGATTCTGATGTTTGCAGTGACAGTTGAGTGACAATAAATGTCTTAAACCTTAGAGAATCGCAGCGCTGTGAATGTCTGTAACTGGTTAGTTATTTTACTGTTTTGTCAGTTATTATATAATGTTATACTGCTGACATCCCCAACAAATTCATTCTAAATCAATTTAACTTTTGAGGATTTGAGTAAGGTCATTTTTTTACAGAAAGGTGTAGAATGCTGAAGTCTCACTCGGTGGACTACGAATGCCGCTCTCCGAGTTACAGCCTGGTCCCTTGTGATGAATTCCTGCCCCACGGGTCTATCGTTCACCCTAAGTGCAAGGACGGCCATTTGGAACCTATAGAACTCTTGTCTGATATAGAGTGCAGTGAAGGCAGGTTTAGCAGCGACCCGAAATGCAAGCCAGGTACGTATCACCGTGTCCCACGATGAGACCGCGAAACTCCGGAGGGTGATTGTTCATGGTATTCTGAGAAAAAAATCCTTATAAAGTTTTTTGATCCGGCATTTTTAATAATTAATTTAAAAAAAGTATTAATAAAAAGCGACTATGTAATACTGGCTTCTGTTTGAAATGCTAGCGGTGGCGGGGTGGCGGTGGGCGGGGAGGAGTGGGGGTCCGCTCTGGTTACCGAACGCCTTGCCTTGTATGGACATTCAAAATTCGAATTTCATATCTGAATAGGGTCGCGCTTCGCTTTGCGCTTATTGGTGGAGGTCACGTGGTGTTAGCCAGTTCAAAAATGGACGGTATTACACGCGTGAATTTTTATTCATATTTTAATCATTTTTTTAAGAAATTAGAATTGAGTTTTTTGAAAAACTTTATTAAGATTTTTTTCTCAGAATATCATGAATAATCACCCTCTGGAGTTTCGCGGTCTCATCTTGGGAAACGGTGTATATTCTATACATGCACTATGTCTTAATGTCATATCCAAGAATGTTTAATAATACCAAAGTCTGAAAGAAATAAATCAAATAAACAAAAATAGGACACAAAATGCAGATGCGGAGAAGTTCCCTTTCCTCCAGACCACCATGTATCCCGCCTGATCCCAACACAATATACAATAAATAATCAATTAGTACAGTCAATGATAGAAAATCCTTTTGATGAAATATAAACCTTGTACATCATAAGCAAAGTAAAAAATAAATGTAACTCCCATTTAAAAAAAAAACTAAGTCTGTTTATCCGCTCAAGACTATCAGTCATAACATCCCAGTTGCGTGATATTTGATACATATTTTCTATTTGATACATGTTTTTATAAATAGCAGGGTATATTTTTTTTTAAAGTTGGGCGTTGTAATTATTTTGAATTCAATTTTGGGCAAAAATCTAACATTCAATTTAAAACTGAGGCCGTTACGTTTTAATTTTAAACTGAAATTAACAGAAGAGCTATTTATAAGAAAAGTTAATATTTGTAGTCACAGGAATTGAAAGATTATCACAGGATGTCAGTTTTTCTGAATTATTTTTTGATACTTTTCTGATTAGATTGTCATCCGTTTCCGGGTTGACGTCAATTTCTGGGACCCCTGTATAAAACAATTTACCGAAGTGTCTTTAATGAGAATTTAAGAGTCTAAAATCTTAACTTGACTTGTATCTAAACTAAATAAACTAATAAACTGAGAATAACTTAACTGTTTTAGATTGCGGCTATGAAAAGTCTTTCGGAATATCCCACATCGTCAATGCTCCAGTTACCAAGAAGAACTCGTTCCCTTGGCATGTTGGGATTTACATCCAAAACGGAGGATCCCTCAACCAAATATGTGGAGGAACTTTGATCCACACTCACATCGTCATCAGCGGTAACTAACTAACTAACTAACTAACCATCACGCCATTTTCCCGTAGGGGTAGGCAGAGAGGATAGAACGTCATACCACTCTGTCCTGACATACTTCCTTTGCTTCCTCTACATTCATACATCTTCTCATGCACATACGCCGATTATTCCGACTTTTCACATGTCCACTTTCAAGTACTTGTCGTACTTGATCATGCCAGGCCTTCTTCGACTTCTACATCCAGGCACACTTGCATTTAAACTTATTTTAGCCGTTCTTTCATCACTCACTCGCTCCACATGACCAAACCATCGTAAAAGCCCTTTCTTAATTTTGTCGATAATGCTTGTCTCAGCCTTGCATTCTGCTCTAATTTGGACATTTGTACACCTATCTTACATAGTCTTACCGCACATAGATCGCATTTCAACAGCATTCAGTCTACTTTCATCCTTCTTTTTCCAACACCACGCTTCACTACCATACATAAGGGTTGGTACCAGAACTCCGTTGTGTACTGCCAATTTTGCTTCTTTCGATAAGTTCTTATTTGCCACTATCGATTTCAAGGCACCATTAACTCTGTTTTCGTATGTTGACAAGAGACGGAAATGTAGATAAGGACATTGAGAGAAGGGTTAGCGGTAACTATATTTAACTTATACAGAATATAATATACCTAGGACTTGGGTACGACAGGAGATTGATGGGATAATGATACTTCTTCTTAGTATTTTACGACCCCTATTTTTTTAATTTGCTATTTGAGTAAGTAACGGACTACTTGACAATTTTTTTGAAAATTTTGAATGGCGATTTATATCTTTGATACGGTTTTTTTTAAATTTATTTTCGTTAATCATATTATTTCCGTAATTATTTTTTAAAATATCGCAATCGCGATTTCCCGCCAAAACAGGTCATTATAATAGGTAGGATGCGTATATTTATATTTTAACCAAGTTTCGATGTAATTAGCGACCAAAATAGAAAAAAGTACAAAGCCACTTCTCTGGTTCTACGCATCAACTATACTCGTATAATACTTAGTACGACCCTTTTTTGTGCGCTTAGAAGACGGGTGCTTTTAAAGCATCCGTTTGCGGTCCATCCGTTTTTATGAGGAATTTTTGAAATCGAACTTTTTCTATTCACACAAAAAAAACTTAATTTAAAAATAATATATTACACTTTCCTGTTGTTTCCTTCTATTTGGATGTAAAGCACATTTTAACAATCATCATCATCATCATCATACCGTATCCTATGAGGAGCATATGGGTTCCACGAACTGCCTCCAGGCCAAGCGATCGGCCGCCAGTTCCCGTGCATCCCCCCAAGTCAAGTCCACGTCCCGCAGCTCTGAATTGTCAACAGTGGACGGCCAGGACGCCGAGAACCTGATGCCTTGTAAAATAGGGCAAGCATGGTGGCGGCTCTCGGGAGGCATACGTAGTATATGGCCTAGCCAGCCCAAACGACTTTACCGGGTGACAGTAGATACCAAGGGTTGCTGTGATTAATGATTAATGATTAAACGCCTTAATAAAACCCTATGACGCTGATTAACATAACTGTTTTTGTTTTGTTCACAATTTATTAGGTAAAATCATTCAGAAATGTTGGACAGAAAATTGCCAGGATTATTTAACAGCCACAGAAGGTGGTAGCCTCGGTTCCTTTATACATATACTAAATACCTATTAGTGGTTTCACATTGTAAGTTATTCTATCTGACATCTGTTGAGAAAATCGTTAAGCTTTTAAGTTACCAAAATTAATCACGTAGATATTGTACTATTTTTTTTATTTTTAAATATTATATTTATTTAGTAAATATAATTTTAACTAACTAACCATCACGCCACGCCCCCGAAGGAGTAGGCAGAGAGGATAGAACGCCACACCACTCCGTCCTGGCACACTTCTCTTGCTTCCTCCACATTCATACATCTTCTCATGCACGCACGACGATTATTCCGACTTCTTACATGCCCACTTTCAAGCACTTGTTTTACTTGATCATGCCATGTCTTAATATAATTTTATACATCCTAATATTTTACATTACACATAATTTATTTTTTCCTAACTATTCTTATCCTATCTTTTTCAATTATTTTTTATTTTTAAAAAAAAAAATTAAATATTTTTAAGGTTTTTTTTTTTACGAACAAGAAACAGCGTAAAAAGGTTCCCTTGCCTGGGGGGTCTCAATTGGGGTCCCGGGTTTTGGGGCCCACCCAAGGGGAAACATGTTAAAAAATTCTTTTAGGTTTCTAGGTTAAGGCTTTTTCCCCCCAAATTTCTTTTTTTTCCCCAAAAATTTTTTTAAAAAAATTTTTTTTGGGTTTTAATGAAGGGAAAAAAAATAATAAAATTTAAAAAATAACATGCTAACGAAAAACCTTTT
>JAGVSP010007549.1:0-14305 GCA_022494985.1 Micrasema minimum
ATCCATTAAGTGAATTAAGTAAGTAAGTTCATAAAAAATTATCAGTATCGGTATGTAATTGTAAATTTATTTATTCATACTAACTAACACCATTTCCCCGAATGTGGAAGCAGGGAGGTTAGAATGCCACACCATTATTTCCTGGCACATTTCCCTTATTTCATCCAGATTCACATCTTCGCATGCATCTTGATTATTCCGATTTTCACATGAGAACTTTAAAATACTTGTATTTGATCATGACTTGTCTTTCTCGGCCTACTTGACCACTACACCCGGGGACACTCGTACGGGCATCATAGTTCTTTCATCATTCATTTATATTATATTTATACTATCAAGAAATATTTCACTATTGAATAACTTACACTTTACCAATAATACGTCATTATTCATTATTAATAGTTTCACAAAATATTATTTCAATATTGTAAATGGCACATGATTAATTCCATCATTTTTCTTTTAGTTCATGTGACTGATTCAAGCGACCAAAATTGGTGGAAGGGATACAATCAAAGAGGAGAAGGCCTATTCCCCGCTAACTTTGTTACCTCTGATCTGACTGAACCTCAACTCCCAAGTAAGTAGAATATAAATATGCATTTTTATGGGAAAAATTAAGTTAACCTGTATACATGATGCAATAATTTTTGTTTTTTTTTGTCATATTGCAGAAGGACCTGAAAAGAAATCTGTACAATTTAATGAAAGTGTGGAAGTAAAGAAAATAGAACGTTCTAATTCACCGGATCCTGATGAACCCGTAGAAATAAATGAAGGGAAAATTGATAGATTATTGTCATTGCTTCATGAAGCTAATCCCGAAGACAGTTCTACAGATACAGATGAAATGCTTCACCTTGAAGGTAATTTCTTCATTTCTTATTCTGCATGAATTTGAAATAAATTTAAAGAGCGTGATTTAATTGTTCAAACTGACTAAACCTAAATTAATTTATTTGTAAAGTTGTATGTTCGGAAATGATTTTTTCAGTAAAAATGAATATTTTCTGTTCTGATATATTTTCAGGAGAAGTAAACAGAATGGGTCCGCTGATAGACATGGAATTAGAGCGAGTGGATCGCAAACACGCTCGCCTCACTCAGCTGAGTGCAGACTGAATACATTATGTATGTATTTTGAAATTTACAGATGTACAATGGCACATCAGGATATAACATGTTACCTCAGATGTCACAAATGCCCCAAATGCAAATACCACACTCTGCACCTGGAGGTAAACATTTTTATTCAATGTGAAAATTAACTATATATTTAAAACGCATTTATTAAATGAAATAATAATATTATCTATGCATAATTAAAAGTTCTGAATTAAAAATTGTAATTTTAAATAAAAATAAAAATTCCTTCAAATCAATATTGCGCTGGTAATATCTGTTAAGTGTGCTCAATTCGATTACATCATTTTAAAATTCTGCCATCGTTCAGTAATTTCTGTTATTTGATAAGAGCAACACTTTTTGAATGGCAGCAGATATTCATACATGTTAATTGTTGAAGCGCAACGAAGGTGACAATTTTAAACAAAAATAATTTCCAGGTGTGATGATGGGTCCAGGCCCAGGCCCCGGGGTGATGATGCCCCACATGGGCCCCATGGGGCAGCACCTGGGTCCCATGGGGCAGCACCTGGGGCCAGTGGGCGCCCCCGGGCAGGGCCAGGGGCCGCCCCCGCCGCAGGGCCCCCCCAACATGCCGCAGCACCAGACCTACCCTCCCCAGCAGCAGCCAAGGTAAAGTGGGGAAGGTAATGGTTAGCCACTAACTGACAAATTAACAAAATGACATAGATTGAACTTCTTGGGTTAAGATACAAGTGCTTTTATTGCATCCATAGATGTGAAGGGTAAGCGGAAATCATTGTCTTAGATAGATAATTACGAGATATTCAAACTATCTTGATTATCAAATTTATTTAAATGAAACTGAAAACTAGCAGGTGGCATACACTTTGACACATTTGTATTTTCACTAAAATTAACATAAAATTGAAATGTATAAGGAAAGAAAAAGATAACATTATCTTTTTATGAATTTTATAGTTTCTCTTTTAAGACCCCTAGCGGTGACTAGAATTTTTGTAAAATTCATATATCGTAGAATTTTTTTCAAATTCTGGAATATGGATATTCGAGCGTTTACAGGGCTTATGACCTTATTCTTTCTGCTTACCCTTCATGTATGAATATTTATTTAAGAAGCTTTGGGATTTAAATTCTGGGAGACTAAACAGTAAAGTTCGCCTCGTGGTGTAGTTGCCATGCATGTTGTCCCGGTTTTTAAATTTGTTTATTTGAACTGGTTAGCTTTCTAGTGGTTAGAATGGCAGTCTTCAGATTGAAATTCCTAGGAAAGTAAAAAATGTGATTTTAACCTACCATGATGTGTCAAACATAAAAAGAAGTTCTAAAATATATTATCTAAAAAATATTCATTAATATTTTAACAAACTGCATACTTTGATCTGTTATGAGGTACAGACAAATATTTTTGTAAAAAAATATTTTATAATTTATAAGCAGTTTTTTGAGCTTCTGATACACAACATGATACATTTCATAAAACCATCGATGATATATTTTATATTCTGTGTATGTGGTGTAGGACATTTATATATTTTTTTTCATTCTAATTCCAATTGAGACCTGTTTATACAGATTTATTAAATTCCTATTGACTGTCATATTTTGGGAGGCGCTTGACAGTGGCGTTATTTTAGTGTCTATGCCTTGAGAAATATCCAGTATTTAATTTTAGTAACCACCAAACCCGTTCTAATCTCTCAGTTGTAACTAGTGAATTAATTTAATATAAGGAACATAACACTTATTAGATATTAAAATATTTCTAAAACAAAAATGTTTGTAGTTAGAAATGTTATTTAAGTATTGCATGATTAGGGTATGTGGTGAAGGTATGGTAAACACGGTATCGTATGGGTTTGTGGTGTGTGATTTTGGTATTTTGTATGATACATACTTGAACACATTGATTGGAATGTTGCAGTACAGAATGCAAATTTGTTTCCAGCATGGGTCCCGCGTACCACCCCGGGCCCCCCGGAGCACCCCACAACTACGTCATGTGAGCTCCACCACTGTCTGGTAATTCCTTCACTCGTCACCGCCTTCTACTTGGTTACAGTCAACACTAATCATTCCCAACCTAGAAATTACCTTAATCATGGACATATTCACATATTTGTATCTTTCCATGGACATAAATAGATATTACGCATGTATGGTATAATAAGAGATGGCCTTACGTAATATTCTAAGATTTGAATTGCGATCCGCAACTGTGCAACTGTTAAGTTAATCATTTGGCTGATGAATTCATTTCAAAGTTGAACACATTTCTGAACATATTATTTAGTATATTTTTAAAAAGAAAATTATCTAGTGTTTATGTTAAAATGTTATTATTAATTTCATATATAAATTTGTGTGTTATTAGTGAAAAATTATATTGACACCAAAAAATGTGGGTACTATGTTTTATGATTATAATTTTTCACGGTCTAATTTTGTATTTGTTTGATGTATTTCACTTGATCAATAGGCTTCGTGTATAATATTCTTTAATTTAAAGTAGTTTGTATACATCCACTTTATCTTAGTCTTCTTAATCATGAAAATGTTTCATCTCTCCATGGATGAATGTAAGAATGCTTATTTGAATTATTTTAAAGCTTTAGTGCTTCACCTAAATATTTTATCATTGTTCTAAATGTGGATTTTTATGTTTATACTATTAAAAATATAAATATCACTTTACTTTTCTGTATTCTTTTGTGAATTTCTCTTTTTATCGTTATCCAAAAAAATAATTGAGTAACTTTATACTGAATTATCTATTGATCATTACTAGGGCATACTTTTAGTCATTTGCCTTTATGATGCGATAGAAAGTTTATAATGTATGGAATAGAAATTATAATACATACTTGAAATATTTCATTGTTTCGATTATTTCCTTTATGTATGTAAATACATGTATTTATAATAACCACAATTTCAAATGTTGGTAATAAATTTATTTATTCAAACAAAAAAAGTTTTATTATTTAAATATTTTACATCCAAATAACCAAAGATTTGAAAAAGTATGCGGAATCTATTTAGAAAAATGGAGGATTCCGAGTCTTAAGTTCTATGTCTGATTGCGAGTCTACCAAAAAATTAAATATTTTTAGTAAGTCTGATGTTTATACTACAACTACTTTCCCTTATCCGCACCCATGGTGCATAGGGCACTGCATTGGTACACCAAATGCAGTAATCTTGATCATTTGCTACATGAAAGGAAGATGATCAGTCTTACGCTCCAGTGCCAGTCCAAGGTATGAAGGTATCACATTTGAAATATTCTTATGTAAAAAACGACATCGAAATAAATATTTCATATTGAACAAAAATACATATAAAAAATTGACCCTGTCGGGAATAGAACTACACCAAGAGGCGGACAATAGGCCTGGGCGGGTCGACAACGACGGCACGAGCCGAACATTGCCGAACGCCGACGTAGAGCGTACGAACGGGCCAAACGGCTTCGAGAATACTACCGGATTCCGACCTCACCGCACGCGTTCTTCGAGGCACAAAATTACCGCCAATTTAGATTTACCAACTTCATTTTATTTTGCCTAATATAGTTATTAGAATCCTTCTTTCAATGTGTTAACTTCAGTAGTTTAGTTTCGTGAATAAATCTTTGTGTAAAACGTAAGTACCCTGTTTTTACTTGCTCTCATTCTGTGCACCCACATAACTTTGTACATCACACAATTAGGCCACCAACTAGGTGCCTACATAAAGGTGGTAACTACTCCACTAAAGTGGTATACCCCGACGTTTGAACACGAAAACACAACATTAAACAATCAATCACGGTGACCCCCATTCAAATTCCATAAAAATTGCGCAAAATTTCAGACAGAAATATCTTCGCTTGACAAAATTGTACAACAATTATTTTTTTTCGGTCGGTACATGAAAAATTTAAAATTTCATTTTTAATTTGATTTCACTTTTAATTTATTTGTAATTTTTTCAAGGTTAATCTATTTCAAGGTTAACTTATTGTAAGGTTAATTAATTTATTTCAAAGAATTAGATTTTTCAAAGACCGAGCGAATCGAGTGAATTTTTCTGTCGGTAACAATCTTCAATGTAAATGTAACTAATGTAAAGGTAATTAATGTAACTAGTGAATTGATTAAACAGTGATTAATTTCTTAACAATATTACTCGGCCGGGATTAATTCAAAAGGTGATTCATAATTTAACTAAAATTATTATAAACAAACATAATATAATACGTTCGAGCGACTCGCTCACCAAAAATCGCACGCCGAGTAATACATTCCTACAACACATATAAATTTTATTTTTTTTTTATTTTTTTTTTTCTTGAGTCGAACACACAAACAATTCACACGAACATTTACATAGGGTGCCAGATTGAGTAGAGGTACTTACAAGTACCGGAAAATAAGTTTTATTTATAGTTCTTAAATTTTGATTTTTTTTTCAAAAAAATCCGGTACATAATTATTTTTGACAAATATTATATGGCGAGACAAGCGTGACGTAGGCATCGAA
Source organism: Micrasema minimum (assembly GCA_022494985.1). NCBI lineage: Eukaryota > Metazoa > Arthropoda > Insecta > Trichoptera > Brachycentridae > Micrasema > Micrasema minimum. The sequence continues at coordinate 5,635 of JAGVSP010007549.1, forward strand.
AGTTTTTCTCCTTGTGAACGCACTGTGGGAGTAAGTTTTTTTTTACCAGCGAAATTTATCGAAATATTTTTCAGCTGGCGCAGTCGTTCACAATACTTGCAATTTGTAAAATTTTATTTTTGTAAACAACTTGAAACTATCAAACAAACAGATATTCGGGCGGCTAAGCCGACGAATGTTTTAACTTAGTACGTGGACATTAGTATCCATACCTTTTTTTTTCTATATACATTATATTGTGTGACAGTACTATATATGTTTATATTTTTAACCTAGGCTATTGCATGTTATTATGTGTTACAGATTTGAAGTTTTACCATAAACATTTTTAAACTTGATATATTGTACAACGGACAATCAAAAGGAATATTAATATCGAGGGGGACCACTCAGGCTTGGAGAAATACAAATACCTAATAGTTTGGAAAATGTGTTCCGCCGTATGGTAAAATAATTATTTAAATTTTCTGTTTTTAATTTTCTTTTCTATAACTTGCACAGTAACATACATAACAAAATAGTGTCTTGACTCTGACATTTAAAAAAATAAATATTTTTGTTTGAAATTTAAATTTAAATTTAAATTTAAATCTAATAATTTAAACTTAACTTTTTAATACAACTACACTCATTATTGAATACTTTTATTTCAATATTTTAACTTATACTGTAATCATTATTACATACATTTTTCTGAATATTTTTTTTTTTTTTTAAAACGAATATTTTTAAACTGTAAACAATGGCTAACAAAGACAACACTGACTTGACAAATATCAAACACAGCAAACAACATGTGCCACACGGATAGAATTAGCGTTAAACTACCACAGCTATGGGTGAACAACATCGAACTTTGGTTTTAAACAGATAGAAGCACAATTCGAGTTGGCAAACATAGTTTCAGAAGACGCACGTTATAGTCACTTAGTGTCAAAACTTGAACAAACGCACATAGAACAAGTTTCAGATATTTTACTCATGGAACCGAACCGAGCAAAATATACGAGGCTGAAGGAAGCGATAATCCAACGCATGGGCTGTCCACAGGACAGAAGGAGAGAAAAACTGTTTTCTTCCTTACAGCTTGGGGATCGAAACCATCCAGCCTACTTTAGAGAGATGCGGACGCTAGCAATAGGTTTACAAATAGACGAAACGACGTTGCAATACTTGTGGATACAACAACTGCCCAAGACTATCCAAGCACATTTAGCCATAAGCGAAGATGACTTGGATAGGCAAGCGACGATAGCAGATCGCCTAATACAGGTGTACACACAGGATAAGGTAGCGGTAGTAGGTACCAACAATATAAAAATAACATTTGTAGTTTAGAACAGTCCGTACAAGCTCTAACCCATAAGGTTAGAGAGTTTATTTCACACAATCAACAAACAGCATAGTCACAACAACAATAACAATAGATTCAAACACAACAACAGTAACAGCAGTAACAATTTCAATAACAACAAATACAACAACAATTTCAACAAAACAAGCTATAGGGCCAACGGAAATAACAAGAAAACTATTCTTTGTTACTTCCACACAAAAATTTGGCGATCAAGCTAAGAAATGCGTCACACCATGTGAATTTAAACCGCATCTAGCTTCAAAAAACTAGATGGTCGAATCATAGCGGAGGCGGCTGATTCAACCAACACAACACGTCTCTTTTGTCAAAGATCGTGATACCGGTGTGTCATACCTCGTTGACTCGGATCGGAAAATATCATTAATTCCTAGATCTTTACACAAACGCCATGGAGAAAAGTCTAAGCTAAATTCTCTATGCAGCGAACGGGACTACGATCCAGAATTTCGGAGTTACCACGGTAACACTGAATCTGGGATGTAAACAAATGTTTACATGGAAGTTTTATAATAGCGGATACACGCCCTATTATAGGAGCAGATTTTCTCCACAACTTCCACCTGTTAGTAGATGTTAGGAACAAACGGTTAGTAGACAATACAAACGGCAAGATAGTCAGAGCATTTGACATCTCCACAAACAACAACATAACATGTTCCATATCATTAACAGACAAAACCAACATTTTACACTCACTCATATTGAAGTATCCACAACTAGTAGATATCAATAAACCATACGCAGGGCTGGATAAACACAACACAATCCACCATATAGATACCCGTGGCAAACCCGTTATGTGTAAGACTCGTCGGCTGTCCCCAGAACTACTGAGGCAGGCGAAGCAAGAGTTCGATCACATGGTGGCTCAAGGTATTTGTAGACCCTCCAAGAGTGAGTGGGCCTCTCCATTGCATATGGTGAAGAAGAGCGATGGTACTTATCGCCCTTGTGGCGATTACCGTAGCTTAAACGCACAGACGGTACCTGATCGTTATTTCCTTGCCACATATCCACGATATATGCAAATGACTTAGGTAACTGTAAAATTTTTTTCCAAAATTGACTTACAACGAGCATATCACCAAATTCCAATTAATGAAACTGACATTAAAAAGACAGCTATAACCACACCATTCGGGTTATTTGAATTTGTAAGAATGCCATTCGGACTATATCATGCTGCACAAACATTCCAACGTCACATCAACGAAGTCACAAGAGTCTAGAAGGAGTACACGCATATATCGACGATATATTGATCGCTTCACCGAAGAAACACATGTGGAACACTTAAAAGCTTTGTTCCAGCGACTTCAAGATCATGGAATGGTGGTAAACCCATCTAAATGCGAGTTTGCCAAGAAAACACTGTTATTTCTTGGTTATGAAATTTCGGCTGAAGGCATCGGACCCTCGCCAACAAAAGTGGAAGCCATCACGAACCTCAACAAGCCAGAAACCATTAAGCAGTTGAGAAGATTCTTGGCCATTGGGAAACTTCTACCGAAGATTCATACCACGAGCAGCACACAAATTGATACGACTACACGATTACCTCAAGGGAGCAAAAAAGAATGACAACAGAAAAGTAGAGTGGAACGAAGTCACTACACACGATTTCGAAGAGGTCAAGAACTCGCTGATCAACGCCACTAAGCTTAGCTACCCAGAGGAAAGCAGCAAGATGTCAGTGTGGACAGACGCATCAGATTACGCAATTGGAGGCGTGCTACAACAAACCACAGACGGGCATCAACTACAAACCGATAAGTTTTCTTCTCAAAAAAGTTGAACAAGGCTCAGTGTTCATATAGTACGTACGACAGGGAACTACTAGCCATTTTTGAGACTGTAAGGTACTTTCAACATTATCTGGAGGGCAGAGAATTCTGTATATACACGGACCATAAACCACTACAATTCGTGTTTTAGAAGGAAAAGTCACGAAAAGAAGCCCCAGACAACTTAGATATCTAGACTACATCTCACAGTTCAGCACGGACATCAAATACATAAAAGGAGAAGACAACGTCGTCGCCGATACCTTATCAAGAATCGACATGATCGAACAAGAGGCAAACATATCGTTCGAAAAGATCCATAAGGAACAAAGGCAGGACAACGAACTACTCGCACTCTTGGACGACAAGAACACTGCTCTGAACCTGATCAAAACCAACATGCAGGGACAAGAAATCGTCTTCGATCTCAACAAAGGCAACATGCGACCGTACATCCCAAAAACGCTACAGAGATCTTTCTTCAACCAAGTGCATAACCTCAACCATGCAGGAGCCGACGCCACGACCAAGACCATCAGTCAAAGAGGCGTCTGGAAAAATATGAAAGCAGACTGCGCAGCTTGGACGAAGGCCTGCATACCCTGTCAGAAGAGCAAAGTCAACAAACACACGAGGACACCGATCATCAAGATCGACATGCCGAGACAGAAATTCTGCGTGGTCCATGTCGACCTCATCGGACCTTTTCCACCATCAGAGGGACTGAGGTACTGCCTCACATGTATCGACCGATACACTCGATGGGCGGAAGTAATCCCTATCGCAGATATCCAGACCCACACAATCATCAGAGCCATCTGGGACAACTGGATTGCGAGATACGGCGTACCGGAGAAAATTATAACTGATCAGGGTAGGCAATTCATGTCTACGGACTTTAACTTGTTTTGTTCCAGATCAGGCATAGCACACTCCAACACGACGCCTTACCATCCACAAAGTAATGGCATGATCGAGCGATTTCATAGAACGCTGAAGACGGCCATTAAAGCTCACCACCCTGTTCCGTGGACAAAATCGATCAGCACCATACTACTCGGGCTGAGGGCCACACTGCGCACGAATGCAGAGCACTCAGTAGCAGAGATGCTGTATGGGTGCAAACTAAAGTTACCAGCAGACATCCTGGAGCAGACGAACGACTACATTGACCCGGACTCCTACACTAGGCAACTGGTAAATTTTATGCAAAACGTCAAACCAAGGCCAGTCGAGCACCACAATAAAGGTAACGTTTTCATCCACCCGGAACTAAAGAGAGCCACACACTTGTTTCTGAGGGACGACAGAGTGTACAAACCCTGATGCCGAACTACAGGGGGCCCTACAAGGTCATCACCAGGGCGGAAAAGACGGTAACACTGGACGTGGATGGCGAACAAAAAAAGGTTTCGCTGGACAGGTGCAAGCCGGCGTTCCAGACAGCGGGAAGAACGAGCCAGTCCAGCAGAAACGGAAACACCAACAGAACAACCGGGCATACACAACGCGTAGCGGCAGGAGGGTGATACAGCGTCAGTTTTGAAAAACAGATTTCAAAACTTGGAAGGGGGCTGTGTGGCGGGTCGACAACGACGGCACGAGCCGAACATTGCCGAACGCCGACGTAGAGCGTACGAACGGGCCAAACCGGCTTCGAGAATACTACCGGATTCCGACCTCACCGCACGCGTCTTCGAGGCACAAAAATTACCGCCAATTTAGATTTACCAACTTCATTTTATTTTGCCTAATATAGTTATTAGAATCCTTCTTTCAATGTGTTAACTTCAGTAGTTTAGTTTCGTGAATAAATCTTTGTGTAAAACGTAAGTACCCTGTTTTACTTGCTCTCATTCTGTGCACCCACATAACTTTGTACATCACACAATTAGGCCACCAACTAGGTGCCTACATAAAGGTGGTAACTACTCCACTAAAGGCCTTAGTAAATATTTTTTTTATTGGCTAATAAATTAAAATCATAAATCACAAACGAAAGCTGTGATTATTTTTTATATTGGTTAATAAATAAAAGAATTATAAAATGTTAAACTTTGCTATTTTTTATTCTGGCTGAAAAGGTTACATGTACACCTGAGCACGTCTGATGTCACGCAGTGTGCAGATAAAGAGAAAGCGCTTCACTTCGAGTCTGTCTCTGTTTTTCTTACTAACAATAGAAGCATGCAAACGCGTCATACTAGTGCCAACATAATAGAATGGCATTTTTGGGTGAGCGAATTTTGTAAATGATAATATTGTTTTAAAAACTTTTTAAGGTGACAAAAATTACTAAAATAATAACTTTAAAAAAAATGTAGAATGTATCAATTCTCATATAATACCCTATCATGTTTGTAATACAGAGTTATTCAAAATGATGGACTTGCATTCATACTTACATATTTCATATCCATGTCATACGTGAATGAAAAGAAGAAATATACAATTTTGGTATTCCGTCACTAAATTAATCATATTTGTGCCAATGATTATACAGACCTAGCGCTTCCATCTCTTGAAAAACTGGAAGTGAAATAAAAATAACATTTTCCACAATTTTTTTTTTGATTTATTAACAAAAAATATTACAAAATGGTTAAATAAATTTGAACTCACTGCAATGCAATATTGCACAATGTTTTCTGTGTTCGAGGGTTCTGTTTTTTGGGGATATTTAGAAAACGCCTTCTTAAATCGTCAACAGATGTCGCTATACGTTCAATGCAGTGATAATAATAACCTAGGAAAAGTCTAGGAAGACACAGATAAAATTAATATATAAAAAAATTATTCGTTTTAATCGTAAAGGAATCACTATAAATAATAACACATATACATTATATACGAATTTGTTATATTATAAATAATTTTTTTTTTTAGAAATCCTAGGATTTGCTACAAACTTAGAGGAATCACTATAATAATAATAATAGCTACAACTTTAATGTCATTTTCGTAACCATATGTATTACATTAGGCATATGTATTATTTGTATTTTTACATTTTTATGTATTTGCAAATATGTTTTGTATTCTCTTTTTATGAAAAGCCTGTATGGGCGTGTATAATGAATAAATAAAAAAACCCACATACTACTAAGTTTAGTAATGATGATTACTTAGTTTACTTATGCCAATTCAATGCCCAATAAACCTACTGCAAGTTGAGGATAAGGGAAAAGGAATAATAAATCTTATTATCCATAGCATCTGTCTATTTATAAATTTTTGCAATGCAAAGGAAATCAAACTCGGATGCATGTGACATGTGACATTCACGTCTGATCAAAATCAAATCGTCATAAGTCATAAATGACGATTACGCAAAGATGACGCTATGAAAATCATTCAAATTTCTCTACTTATATGAAAATTAATTATATAATAATTAGGTGGCCAGTAAACAACGCGCTAGACCCGCGGGCCTTGTGTATTTCTATGTATTTCTGATTCAAACGGGCAACGTCAGCAGACGCGGTGCGTGAGTTGGCAAAAAGGCAGGATTCATTCAAAGATAAGTCTGCGGATCTGGTCTTCTCGTTTATGGGCACCTTAAAATTGAAATACGAAAATTCATTAACGTAAAGTATGTAAAACTGGAATCTAAAATACATTGCCACGCGACGGTCAAGTATCTTAGTATCCCCCAGGCCCACAGCCCACTGCTAAGTTTTCTTTATGTAACTTTAAACTATTGCTTCTACTACTTCATACTTTCCCTTATCCGCTCCCAACGGAGCATAGGGCACCACTGCATTGGCACACCAAGTGCAGAGTATCTCGATTATTTTATTATATGAAGGTAGTGTTGGTGTTTTATGGACTGTACTTCTTATTTATTTTAAATAATAAAACTTTGCAGAATTCACTTGATTTTTATTTCTAAGATATTAATGTTACAATATGCGCCAACAGCGGCTAACTTTGTAAAGGCTAATGTTATCAGATCAAAGAATTTGGAGAGAAGAGAGCGAAATTGAAGTGACAGTTGCTTATATAAACTGAATGCCCTGAAGCTAGTTACGAGGTGAAGTTATACAGTTGCCAGTAATATAGAGAATTCTTTCCTATAATATAAATAGTTTTTGGTACTTAACCAATAAAAATTTCCTAACAGGTAGGATGATCAGTCTTTACGCTTCAGAAGTAGTCCAAGGTATCACACATGAAACATTAATATGAAAATCACAGGAATCGAACCCGCGACCTCATGCACGGTAGCCAAATGCGCCACCACTGTGTTACGACGCGGACTACTATTTATTGATACGATTAATACGAACCTAGAAAAATCGAATAGTTTGACAAATTTATTTATTTGACTATTGATATTTAAATATATGGTAGGTACTAATATCAAACGACCTGGGGTAAATTTCTAATACCTATTTAAAGAAAACTGAACAATTTGGATAACGAAATATTCGAACAATCCCTCGAATCGCTAAATTGCAGAAACTTCCCGTTATGCAGTGAGCAATGAGTATTATAACAACCGCATATCCTGTGCATGAGTTCAAGGGGTTATGGAGATGTCCTGTTATGTAATAAAGTGGTTTCTGATTTGTACTCGCCGATGAAGCATTAATTTCTCATGGGACTGCAATGTCGTCTTACCGCTCATGCACATTTTAAATTGGCTCGCTGCATATTGACTTCGATTGCAGGCATTTTTCCCTCTCGCTGCATACTGCATAACTGCAACCCCACCGTGCATCACATGCCGGGCGGGATGGAAAACTAACCTAAGCGCCTATAGTACTCAAATCAACTTAAACACGTTGTTCGTGGATATTGGAAAAAAGTTTTCATTATAATTATTAGTCATCTAAAGCAGGGGTGTCTTTTAAAGACTTTTTACTCCTAAAGCACGCGGGATCGACCGGTTGCCTAAGTTTAACATCTTCTATTCGGTTGCAAAACTATAAAAATAGCGCCGCAGTCTTCTCATCTCAAAAATTTTATTTAAAAATATTGTTCATACTGTGAGATATAATAAAGTACCTAACTATGTAACTACATTACATCTCACATAAATCAATAAATATACTGTCGTTCCCTATTTACCTATCCCGACGATTATTGTCACCTATTCCCCTCCCCCACGCCTCTCCCTGACGTAGCCTCACCTGGGGAGTTGCAATCTGCAGTGACAATTAAATCGACGTGACATCGAACGAGTGTTGACAAAACCGACGCGATGTCCATAGTAGAGTTCACGAAATCGACGTGAAACTATCATCATTGCTCAACCAGTGAAAATACTAAAATATACTTTGACATTTCGAGTTTATTAACGTTTTAGTAGTGTTGTGCAGTGCTACTAGCTAGCTCCTGCATTTACCAGAGACCACCAGTAACACAAGGAAGGAGTCAGAAGCAACACACACACGTCTTCAACAAGCAGGTTAGTGGAGTCTGCGTTTTCCTTCCATCCTTAATTGTTACTTCAAATTTTATATGTTTTAAAATTATATTTTTTATTATAATTAATAATTTCTTT
>JAGVSP010007550.1:0-11293 GCA_022494985.1 Micrasema minimum
CATGGCGGTTAATGCCACTTGATTATTACTAACAGTCCCCCTTTCACCAGTATTTGATATCCAAATCTGCCAATATACAGCAAAATGGCTCGGATGCTTCACATGTGAACTCTAATTATTAGCCCGTCATGGGTGAAATCCAGTTTTTGTCTACAAGTATTTGGACACACTCAAAATGTAGATTGTGTATTTAATTAGAACAATTGGCTGAGCTGACTTCAGGGCTCGTGGGTCCCCCAGGCCCCCCGTGGAGGGTGAGGCCTGGCAGACCGGGTCCGCCTGGAATCCACGGTGCACCAGGTAACGTATTTTACTATTTTATTTTATTTTTAAAATCAAAATTTCGCACGGATAAGCTAGAAGTTATAAATTTTCTGTGAATGCAGAAAAATTAAACAAAAAATCACAAAACCATCGGTGCAATCCGCTTGACAATCGAATAATAAATAAGCGAAGATACGATAATTTATCATCATCATAACATAACATATCCCGCTCCCTCTGAGGAACCATTTTTTTTAAGTTTTTTTTTTTTTTAAAAAGAAATATTTTGAGTTCTTATGATATACTCAAAATATGTCAGTTTTTGGGCTGCTTTCAAATAGTCGGAAATAACTGTTCAGAAAGCAGGAAACAAGTTGTGCAGAAGTGTGATTTCATCAACCTAGAGATTCTAATCCGGAGTCCTCGAATCTACCACTAGACCCACAACCCTTGGTTCAAAAATAATTCTACAAACTGGCTCCAAGCCAAGCGATCCGCCCCGCCGTCAGTTCCCGTTGATCCTCCCAAGTCAGGTCCACGTCCCGCAGCTCTGACGCAAACTGCCGGCGGATTGTCAACAGTGAACAGTCCAGGATGATAATTTAAAGTTTGGGTTTGGAAAGGAATGCGATCGGTGACGCCATCGTTCGCATGTGAAGTTTTACACAAAACTCGAAATACTAAATATAACATCAATAAAAAATAAATTCATATATATATGTGTAAGAATGTTTAAAGTGTGTTTAGGTAGACCAGAGGCCTTTCCGCCGCCTGCAGGTGGAGCGGGGCTTCCCGGTCCTCCTGGCCTCCCAGGCCCCCGTGGCCCATCTGGGTCTCCGCGGTGGGCGAACCCCGCGGGGAGAAGGGGCGACATGCGGGGGCCCGAAGGCGCCTCCATGGAGGGGGCTCCTGGACCCCCGGGACATCCAGGTTATGAATCTATTCTTTAAAATCATTGAATGTAACCTTCTCACATGCTCCAATACACAGATGAATAACATCACAAACAGTCCCGGATTTAAGAAAAATCACTTTTGAATTGTTTTTATTTGTGTTGTCAGCGGGATTGAACCCTGAACCTGCGTAAATTGTGGTCCAGCGAATCGTCTAGCGAATTACGCCACGGAGGCCGTCAATATAAAGCGTAAATTAAAATATTTGTGGCATTTAACTACATTTTGAATGTGTACAAATACTTGTAGACATATTACTGGATTATACCCATCTAGGGCTAATATCAGATATTCGTTTCCAGAGTTTCTCTGTCTCTGATGGTATATCAAATTTATCTAATCGTGCCATGTTTCTGAAAATGACAGAAATTAGTAGAATGCTTGCTTTAAACGGGACTGAAAACTGTAAATTTTCTTGTTAAGAAAACATTACAGGCTGTCAAAAGACACAAGCAGAAGTTATTAAAGCGCGATCGGAAGTATTATCGTATGTTTGCACACAGGAAATGATTAGTACATATAGCAAATAATGTCAATATAATATGATTTGTTTTTTACGTTGATAAAAGTATTCAACATTATTTATATTATCAACACGTACTGACTTGTACTTTTACTTAAAAATCATTAACTGTCAGGTCAGCCTTACGTTACCCCGACCATTTAATAATCCATATAGTTTTCGCTTTATATGTACGGTGTCCCGTAAACTGTCGATTGTAAACTTCACAGGAAACTGTACAGTTTTCTGTCTCGTATAAAGTCCGTTCAAGTATAAACCCATGACACTACAATGCGGAAGCATAATATATGCAATGTAATACTAAAAATTCGGTAATTTTTATTTTACTAATTTATTTTTTTGTAGGTTCGCCAGGCCCCGAAGGGTCGGGACTTCCTGGCAGGACGGGAGATAATGGAGAAACTGGAAGACCAGGTAATGTAATATTACTACCACCCTCCCTTATCCGATTCCAATGTGAAACCCGGACTGCGTTGAAGCGTAAGACTGATCAGCTTGATGAAACAAATAATCAAGATTCACTGCACTTGGTGTATAAGATGCAGTGCCCTATGCACCATTGGTGCGGAACAAGAGTAGTAGTAGTAGTAGTTTCATTATGTTTTATGTAACTTTATGTGTCCAAAATAAAACAAATGATTGATACTGCATCCCGTATAAACTCTGAATTTAAAATTAGAGTAATTATTTTTTCACACATTTTAGATATCCATCAGATGCGTGTTTGTATCGTATTTTTTAAAAAATATTCATTTGTTAAAGGAGACTGTTTATGCCATTATTGTAACTCTCTGGTGATAGGTAGTTCGAATTCCTTCCGAAATTTATTCCCTACCTTCACCACTTTCCAGTCCTTTTTTGTCACCTGTTTTCCAACTCAAATTCAGTCTAGAAAACCCGCTCAGCGCAGCAACATTACTCTGACCTCGCACCATCCGTCCTTCTCGTGAACTCCAATACCATGATCTTCCCTCGTTCGTTTCCATCAAAATCCCCTCGTCATACTCGCCATCCACTCTCCAAGCTTCCCAGATTCCAACTCCCGAAACCCACTCTCGACCAAAAAGTGAGTAAAAGTGTAGCTGTGCCCCTCGTTTTGTGTCCCGCGCGCCAGTTCGACGATGGTGTTCCAGAGTATTCCAGGGATACTTCGCCCTTCCTTCCTGGTGGGCCTTCAACATCATTTCCCGCCCTTGTTGAGTCCATCTCTAGTAAGTTCCTTCTTTGTCCATGTTTCCGATCCCTCGTTCGGACGAAGTTACCAGAGAGTTCTCCTCATCGTGGCGGATCAGAGACAAATATATGAATGAAAAAAAATTAAGACTATCACAAACAAGCGCATCTGGGTCGATATCTTAAATATGAGTGAACAAAAACATTGCTCTAGGCATGTTAAGCGATGTTTTTTTTTCTAACCATGTCCATTTTATACTTCTTTTTCTTATGTTCTTTTGTATATGTTTTAAGCTTTTACGGTACAATTTTTTGACAAGTATTAATATTGATCTTGTTATAGTATGTTAGTGTTCATGTAATAAAGAAAAAAAAAGATAATTTAGATACTGAACACAGAGGGATCGTAAGGGTTTGGCTGGCATCACCCCTTGTTTTCTTTTGACTTCGATCGTTGCTGTCGCCCTCTTGACTTAACTTCACATGGAAACTTTTGGTGCCCTGCAATTTGCTTCATGCATTTGCAACAGCAAAAATTAAAGCCTGCAATTACAATAGCGTTGACCTGACAGAAAGTCCCCAAGGACTCTATAAAACCAGTCGCTCGTTGTTCTTACGCACCCACGGTACACTCAATGAAAAATTTCAGGAGAATATCGTAGGTTTTTTTTTGTAAATGAACCGGAAACAGAACTGAAATTAACATTCTGAAAGTGAACTGTAAAAAAATAATATATACAGGGTTGTAACAAAACTCGATGTACACGTGGGAAAACCAGTGAATCATTCATTATTTGCCCAACAGATTTTGGATGAATAACGACTTTTGTGATTTGACCTTAGTTTTTCTGAGAAAATGGAGTACGATGTTTATTTTTTTTTCCGGGATTTTTTTTTGCAATAGATTGTCTGCAAATATTATGTACCTAGATTATTAACATAGCACCGAAACATTAATTAAAAAACGCGTTTTAAATGTAAGAATTATGATCTACCTATTAAACCTTCGGAAGTTGCCTTACTTAATACTGGAATTAAAAGACTTTTGTGACGCAAAACAAAATTTATTTTTTCAAGATCAGAGTAAATATGTCATATTACACGTAATCGTCTTCCAAAATATCGATTACTAGATTCAACCAGTATTTCGAGCCTTTTTCATAGAAGTTTTGTCGACACCCACAAATCGTCGATTTTTGAGTTTTTTTGGTGATTGCGTTGTATTAGACTAAGACTTTGTTAATTTTATTAACCATACAAAAAAATATTTAGCCAATAATAAATTTGTGGCTTTTTTGGACGTAATATTTGTCCGCAATATCTAATCTAATCTCATTTACCCATATCATATGAACGAAGAATATTTTAATAATCGCATTTTGTGATCAGCGATATTGTACAGTAGATGCTATCGCATATGAGTAATATAATCTAAGTTTCCGATAACATATAAATCACCTTAGAAGAGGGCGCACAAAAAATAACCACAGGCTGTATGTATCGCAGTTCCTACATGACGCGAGTGTGACGCCCGTAATAGGCGTATAATTATCAGAGGTTTTATCCGATCAACCGATTCACTGTCAATACACACCGTGTAACAAAAGTCGATGAACATCTGGGCAACCATGTTATTCTACATCCAACTATCCAACTGTGAAGACGATTATGGTGCAATATATAGTTTTGATTTGACACCCTGGTTTTCAAGGAAAAATGAGTACGTAGTTAAAAAAAATAATATCAACAAATCATATAAAATATAATTTAATTTAGGTCAAAGCCGGAAATGTGCTATAAATATTAGAAAAAAAACATTAACTACATGAACCCAGAGATTTAAAAAGTTTCCTTGAAATATAATTAGAAATTTTAACAACGTTTTAAAAATACAACCGTTGGTAATTCGAGTCCACTGCCAAATAAATACCGTTTTTTAAGTTAGAAGAAGTTCCTGGTTATTATTTAAAGTGATATATAGTATTTCATATAATAAATAAAAGATTCACATCTAATAAAATAAAATTAATAGATGACAATACATATGTAAATGCGTACTAAGTACGGTTTTTATTATAAATAATTGTTATAAACTATGTATATAAATTAATAACGGAATACATGGTGAGTTATAAATAAAATTCATTTAAAGACTTTGGATTTCATTGAAATAAAATCTTTAATGCAAGTCTTACCTGTATAGAGCCGAGAAAGGTCGAGAAAGACATGCATGATCAAATACAAACAAATACTTGAAAGGGACATGTGAAAAGTCGGAAAAATCGACGTTTTGTAAAACAAATTAAATATAGTTTCAATGATGTAACCTTAAACAGTATATAAAAACCATTAACTGTCAGTCATCCCAAACATCGCGCCGACCATTCAATATAACATCCTAGTTTTTCGCTTTATAACGGTACATTTGGTAAACCAGCACAAGTTTTGTAACTGTACCAGTTTTCCTGTCCCGTCTAAAGTGCGCATTAAGTATAAACCCATACACCTACAAACGCGGAAGCATAATATGTTATTATGTAATGTAATACTAAAATGTAATGTAATTCGTCGGCAATTTGCGTCATGAGCTGCGGGACGTGGACTTGACTTGGGAGGATGCACGGAGCTGGCGCCGTTCGCTTGGCAGGAGGCATTTTTGTGGATTCCATAAATGCTCCACATAGGGAGTGGATAAGGTATGATGAATGATGAAATGTAATACATCAAGTCTGTGATTTTTATTTTACTAATTGATTTTTAAAAATAAGAAATTGAAACATGAAATTGAATTTAAAAAATAAATGAGATGATAGAAAAAAAGATTCATATTTTATTACGGAAGTTAGGCACATAAAATACCTACCAATAAATATCTTGTTGGAATATAGAAAATACTCGAAAGCAATTTCCTCCGGAAAAATTAAAAGAATATTTTTCTGTCAAATTCAAAAGTCACCCGCCATTTTCTGCTGCCACAGCGCCTGAATTCACCGTACACGACATACGTCCCTTTCTCTGCGCCTTTCTACCAAGCGAACGAAAGAGACAGAAGCACAAAGGGATGTCATTTGAAAATGTCGAGAAAATCGATACCGAATCAGGGCCCGGAATAAGCAAGGAACACATCGCGAAACGTTTTTGAGATTTTAACACGCCCCAACGAGGCGTAAAGAGTCCACGCATTCCCATAGGCGCTTACCTTATTCTATTGCTTGCTTAAGTTTGAAAAACTATTGTGTTTGAACTGTGTGTTGTTAGTTGCATGGGTTTTCAGCCGGGCTTCGGAGCCCGAAATGTATGGTATAATATCAACTCGATCCGCTGTGAAAATGTGCCAAAAAATACTATGCCGATGAAAATGTCAAATTCGCAATGTCATGTAAGTATTTTAATACATTAATAATGTTAAAAATAGCATTTTCAACCAACTTGGCTACTGCAGGAACCAAAAAAAAAAACGGTAAAATTAATACGATTTTTTTTAAATAATGCCAGGAATCACAATATAATATTGAATTGATTATGATATGTACAGTATCTGTAATGTTTATATTAATAGTATGTATGTGTATTGTGTTAAATGATCAACAGTTATATTTGTGAAAAATGATGTTTTCCACAGTAAAAACTTGACATTATCATTATTAGGTATTATTGTGTTTTTTTATATCTGTTGGACAGAACCCGCTCTAAATTTAAATGATTTAAAAAAAGAATTAATATCTTAAACTTTGAAATTTTTATAAAATGGTAAAAGTACGATATTTCTGGCGAATGAGTGGTAAAATTATACATGGTGTAACAATACTCGATGTACAAGCGGAAAACCTGTGAATCTACATCATTTTTTAGAGTACGATTTAGTAGAAAAATTAATTTTTTTTGATTTGACACATGGTAATTCCAGAAAAATTGAGTACGAAGTTTGACTTTTTTTTCGATAAAAATTTTTGCATCAAATATAATAAATTAATTAAAATAATAGTATCCAGAATTTTTAATAAATCTGTCGGTACTAAATGCTGGGCTTTTATGAGAAGAAAAAAACTTCTTTTTAAGCTCAATTAAAAAGTCACGTTACACATTCGACTCCAAATATGATAAAGATTCCACCAGTTTTTCGGGTTGTACCTAGACGTTAATGTTTACACCATGTATAAATAAAGGCTATTGTCATCATCTCAGTCTTTCTAAGAGTCTTTATCTAAGTATAAATATAAGACTTAGAATCATTGTAAATTACAACAAAATGCTAGTCTGAGATAAGCATTATTAACAAAATTTCTTATTAAAAGGTCTTTGTCGACGGTTGGGGAGAGAATGACGCGATGGAATACATAATAAGACCCCATGAAAAGATTATATACCACCACGTGACTCCACGGCCGTCTTCCCAGTTACAAACATATTCCCTCGATTTTCTCACCTGAAAATTTAACATTATATCAATTGTTAATTTTAACAAATTTTAGAATATCGAACCAGACGCTGTTTGCATCAGTCTTATATTTTAATGATATTTTATTGTTTAAAGGAGATAAATAAATGATAAAAAAAAAATAAGACAGATACAACCGCGCATCTGGACGATATCTAAAAAGTGTGAAAAAATCATTGCTCTAATGTTAAATTCCAGGGAGAAAATCGAAAATACTGCCTCGCAAGGCCCCCCATCCCAGACATCCATCCGAGCATCCGTGGTCAGTCAGGGTCGCAATGGAGGGGTACATGGAAGAGAAGGGACCAACTATTTAGGAGGGCTTAGGAAAAAGAGAGGATGGGGCAGAATGCATGTAAACATCTCACACTATCATCCAATATGACAGACACTATTTCATAGAAAAAAGACCCCCCTGCAACAAACCTACTGCCAGCAAAGCCTGCTGAACGTCCTTTTCCCATAGTGCATCTTCCCCAAGACATGCCCACGTCCCACAGCTCTGACGCAAACTGCCGACGAACTGTCAACAGCTGGCTAACCATCACGCCCATTCCCCGTAGGGGTAGGCAGAGAGGATAGAACGCCATACCACTCTGTTCCTTGACATACTTCCTTTTGCTTCCTCTACATTCATACATCTTCTCATGCACATACGCCGATTATTCCGACTTTTCACATGACCACTTTCAAGTACTTGACGAACTTGGTCATGCCATGTCTTTCTCGGCCTTCCGCGGCTTCTACATCCAGCGCACTTGCATTTAAACTTCTTTTAGCCGTTCTTTCATCACTCATTCGCTCCACATGACCAAAACCATCGTAAAAGCCCTTTCTTAATTTTGTCGATAATGCTTATCTATCTCAGCCTTGCACTCTGCTCTAAATTTTGACATTTGTACACCTATCATATATAGTCACATTTATTGCCACACAGATGATCGCTTTTCAACAGCATTCAGTCTACTTTATTCCTTCTTTTTTCCAACCAACACGCTTATTTACCATACATAAGGGTTGAACCAGAATTCCAGTTGAGAACTGAGCCAATATTGCTTCTTTCGATAATTCTTACATAATATTAATAATCTTATATGTTTTATTTGCCTAGTGATACTGCGGTCAGAAAACTGCCACACGTAGTGTCCGGATGGGTTTTGACACTAGATCCCTACATACAACCCGCGATCATCCCTTAGAGAACCACAAGAGGAATAGGCAACATTATTACAATTATTCTTATTACTAAAGTAAGTGCATAATCCTTATCATATACATTTCAATTATGTAAATGTACCCACCTAGTTGATTGTGCCTTCTAAACATTGATAAATAATTGTTTTACATGCAGGATATTTTCTTCCGTTCTTTGTCATGTCGTAGTCCTAGGATGATTGAGTCAATTGACTCAATCTCAACAGAATCATTAGAATGTATTAGATAATGGAAGACAGATGTAGTTGTCTTTTTATAACTGCAAAATACAAATTAATATAAAATTTTGACATGTTCTTTTTGAAAAAGCTTGTCTAGAGTTGACTTAACAGGTCTATGCTTCTAAACGATAATTTCGAAGGCCATAAATTTTCGAAAATTCAAAACTTTTACGATTTTCCTAAAGTATTCTGAATGCGCCAGTAATATCTATGTTTTTTTTAAAATTTTGTAGTACATAATCAATCTTTATTTTTTGAATATTTACTGGTAAAAAAGTAGTTTTTTTTACAACATTTTGGACGTGTTCAAATACTTGTACACAAATCTGGATTTGAAATGAATTTAAATGAGAACATGCCTAAAATAGTATCGCAGAGTCAGGCAGCAGGCGAATACTATTAATTAATTTAAACTCGGTCAAGTGTTATTACAAAAAATGAAAGTAATTTAGCTAATAAATACTCAACTTCAATATCAAATGCATAGATGGAGCGGAGCTAGATAACGCGCTGGTGTGATGATTCTCGATTCGTAACATATATACAAAATAGTCAAAAATGGAACCTGGTATTGGATAGATCGCTAATAAGCGAATGGGGAATGTTGTAGTTCATAAAGTGGCCACTTAACCTAGACAACGACAGGTCGTTATCCCTGTAAACGCTCGAAATCCAATTCATGAATTAGAAAGAATTCTACTCATCTCTGTAGGGATATAAAAAGAAATAGTTTTATTTGCTTTAACATTTTGAATATGTCCAAATCTTTGTCAATATCTCAACAGAGAAAAGGGCGTTCTATACACTCAATATCCATATTCCTTTTAAGACCCTCTTTGTCTCTTTTTACATATCGTTTTTCGTTTTATGGCTACACCATTTATGTTGTACTGTCTTTGTTTCAGAAAACAACCCCATAAACATGCACAATTGTAAAACAAAATCTAGAAACTTAGTATAATATCATTGATCTGAATGTGATCACATTGGTGCTCCAATCGAAAAAAATGTGAATAAAATATTAAAACTAAGAAATAAAAATCGAAGCTCAAAGTAAAATATTTACGATAAACGATCTCCGCTGAGACTAAAAGCTAAATAATTTTAAAGGTATAGAAGAAGGAAGGGTTTGAAATGGGAATTATCTTCTAAGTTCAAGAAGTGTATCCAAAAAGGAGACGAGTATGCAGCAATGCAGATTTAACAGAGCTCTCCGATCCTCAAGAAGAGTTTCGATCCGAGTTCTTCTTGGTTATGGACAACGATTATGGAGGTAAAACCATAATACTTTGCTCAGCCTCTGACGTCAGCCAAGACATGGTAAGATATTTTTTATTACTCAACCTTAACATTAGGAGTAACAATCTGCAGGGCGGCTTTTACATAGACATTTTTAAAATGATTACACAGTAGGTAGCTATTCATTACCGCCAGAGATGGCATCCAGACACTGTTCCCTAAAATGCACTAGATTTGTGTTGAAAACATCAATATTGTTAGTATACTTGTTTAGCCAGTGCGTGCATTCTTCGTATCGGTGAGTTAGCACTGTAATTGGTCGATGATTGGCTACAGTAAAATAGTGCATTACTACGGGTAACTCGACCAGGCACTCGTATACTAATTAAATTTGTTAGTTGACAACAATCAAACATAGATTTTAATACTTTGAACAGAAAGAGCAAATCATTTAATATTCTTCTATTTTCTAATGTTTGTATATTCAAAAAGTTATTTAAAAAGTTATAATTTATGTTTACAATGGGAATATTTAATTTAAAATTAATAAAGCGCAAAAATTTATGTTGGACTCTTTCAATGTTCTTTACGTGAACCCTGTAATAAGGAGACCAAATGACCGAGTTATATTCAAGCTGACTTCTTACTAAAGCAATATACAAAATTTCATAGTTTTCATAGATTCGAAATTTTTTATTGTCCTCAGTAAAAATCCCAATGTTCTCATACTTTTATTAACTATGTTTTTTGAATAATGGAGCTGATTCCAGTATGAAATTGTTAATTTTCTAGGTATGAAACAACTGCTGCGAACATTTCTAAATGAACTCGGAGGGGACCCCAACAAAAGGAACACATTTGATGAGACTGTCCTGCATAGCGCCTGTAGCGGCAATAAACTCCCGCCGACTGCGAACCACATATCCGTCAGTTGTATACGACTTACAGGTATCTATTTATTTAAAAATGTACTAGTACTGCAATCACCAACGTATTAACATTTTTACTATTTTTTTTAAGAAATGTAAGCAATCTTATAACATCTGCAAATATTTCAATTTGTACATACTATTCTCAATAAAGCCTAAGCGGCTTGTGCTTGAAAATAGGAATCAAGTCATGACGCAGTGAAGATTCGAACCGGAGATCACTGTAGTTACTCAAAACCCGCGACGCTACCACTGGGCAAAGATAGAAGATAGATATAATTTCGGCAACATGTGACGCGTATATTATTCGGTGTACGAATGGAGACCGCGCCCCAAAA
>JAGVSP010007552.1:0-27405 GCA_022494985.1 Micrasema minimum
GCAGTTGCTACTTAAATAGAGTTTTTGATTGATTTAAAGTGAAATGGATAAATGTACCATTTTGCTGACGGACTTACGTATTTGCAGAGGATATATATATCACAATATTATAATATTATAGTACTCGCCAGAGGCCGACTGTATAATGGGCATTACCTCATAAATATGTATCAAATAATACCTACTCCAAGACTTATATTTACATAGCGGAGATAATTCACTATTCATCTTGCCTTGTGTTATATCTGCAAAGCGATAATTCGCAGAACTCAAATAACCAGCCTTAAAATGCACTTATTAGAAACAAATATTACAAAAGAATACATAGATATTTCAATGTTTGGATTTACATATCGGAGGTAATTACTTTCCCTATCTCTTTCCTATCTTCCTCTCTTCCATTTCCTGATGTCAAATTTTATTGTATTAATCTTGTAAATAATGCAATGTAATTTTTAAGCTTTGTAAAGTTTATCTTCCCACCAATACTCGGTACAGTAAATTATCATCACAAAAATAACTAAGGGTTGCTTGGACGATATTGCTAAAAACCAATAAGCCCGCCCTTATACACTTGTTATCTAATTGTACATGAAGTTATAATAAAATAAAAAATTCACTGATATCCCAACAGAGACAGAGAAACTCTGGAAGCGAATGTGGGTTATCTAGACGTTTACGGGGCTTATGACCTGTCATTGGCTGGGTTAAGTGGCCACTTGATGTACTACAACATTCCCCATCCCGCCCATCATCTGATAACCATATTTGTCAAATTTTGGAACTGCTATGTATTGAACTCGTCTACGTCGTTCCGCATTACCGAAATTTTCTATGCTGGTGTCATCTGTTAAGAAGATTGTTAAGCATTTTTTGGCAATCATCCTTATTAGTGTAGATAAGGCTTTATCGAGCTTTATTACTTACTAGAAGACGCCTGAAGATGTCTCTCCAATTTTTTGTTTGCTTTATATTTTAGAAATTTACTGGTTAAAAATCTGTGATATCAGTAATATCTGATATCAGCCCAGCATGAGTATAATCCAGTAATTTGTCTACAAGTATTTGTATACATTCAAAATGTTGTTTAAAAAATTATTTACTATTTTATATGTACCTTGGACTGACGCTGAAGCATGAGACTGATCATTTTGCTTTCATGTAACAAATGATCAAGATTCACGGCACTTGGTATATAAATGTAGAACCCTATGCACCATTGGGTGTGGATAAGGTAGAGTAGTAGTATAAAAAATTGCAAATCCACAGTAAAAACCATTTTTCATCTCAGACATATTAATTGATTATTAGTACGCATATTTACAATGCGTCACCCACCAAGAGATTTAATAAATCACGTTCGAGGTCAGCTCTGGTTCCGGTTAAATCCTTCCTCGTCATTTGATCTGCAGACACCTGGGTACTGGGTACTGGGTACCGGGCACTGCGGTTATTAATAGACTTATTAGTATTGGGCGGTCGCCCCGGGCGCCATGTGCCATGTGCTGAGTAGCGTATTTCTAAAGCGTACTATACTCCATCGCACCAAAGGGCGTGAAGTCGCCAGAGTAAATAAGTGAATCAATTATTTTTAAGTACTCAAACTAGACCGCATTGATATTGGTCCGTTTTTTGTCAAGTAAGACATGTAGATTGAAAGCATGCATAAATGACACAGGTATTATTAAAGGACGTATTTAAACTGCGGCTTTAAATGTTTTAAATGGCACGGATAAAACGAAACATACTATAAATTCTTGCGGCATAGAAGACGCTCATATAAACAAAAGCTACGAATTGATAAAAATTAAACTGTGTTAATTATATTATAGATATATAAGCGCCCTTGAGATATATTTATACGAAAATGGCGCTATATAAATTATCCATAATAATAATACTAATAATCGATTTTTGAAAATAACTATAACCTGTTATGCCGTAAATTCAATTAAAACTAACAATGGTTAGTGTTTAATGATACCTACTGAATTTAGACTACTGAGCTGGAGGTTTGAAGTAAAAATAAACACAAAATGTATTCTTTTAAAGCCAAAGAATTATACTTGATCATTTTGTTATTGGGTGGATTAAATATTAGTACATTAATTACTTTATTTTTTATGCACGGTAAAGTTATCTAAAAATATCATATTTGTCTACCTTATGGTGTAGTGGTTAGCAGGTTGGGATACTATGCATGAAGCTGTGGGTTCCATTCCTATAGGGGTTAAATATTTATTCAAGCGTGACTCTCACGTAGGATATTATATAACTGAAGCCTAAGGATCATCTTCCTTCACGTAACAAATGATCATGATTTACTAGACTTGGTGTAGATACAGTGCCCTATGCACCATGGGGAGCAGATATAGAAAAGCAGTAGTAAGTAAGTAGTAAACACTTCACAATGTATGTTTTTGCATGATTATTATTATATGCACAATTTATAAAGCGCTGTTTTTTAGAAAAATCGTCTCAAGAGCGCTGAAAAACATATATGTTCCAATTTGTGTTTTTTTGAGAATGTCGAGGTCACAAGTCAACGTACACTTTTACTAATGCCCACTTTATATGAGACAGTTTCTTGTTCAGAAAACTACACAGTTTCTTGTTCAGAAAAAACTGTGCAGTCTGTCAAACTTTTGTCAAAAAACACGCTAAATATGTGTATTTTTGAAACGCGATTGTAAGTTATTATCGTATGTTTGCTCTCAGGAAATTGTTTATTTAGCTAATAATGTATATATGTTATTGTTTTTTTACGTATTTAAAAGCATACAATAAACCAATGTCTATTTAAACGTTTACATAAAAAACATTGACTGTCATGTCAGCTTAAATCTGACACTAGCACACAGTTTTTCATGCAGTTTTACCTTTATACGGGACCGTTTTCAGACTGCACAGAAAACTGTGTAGTAAACTGCGCCATATAAATATAGCTTAAGACTTAGCGCTGAATCAGGTAGGATATTAGAAATATGCTGCTGGGTATCTGGGGCGCCCATTCTCTGCCCAGGCGCTTGTGATTTATGGCCCAAGACCGTCAATGGCCGACCGTAATTATTTATTATACGGCTGTCGGGAAACTATTTAAATACAAGATTCTTACATTACTTTAATTAGCGTGGCTGCCATACCCCTCCCCTGTACAATATTTGTGTCAACGCGAGAGATAGGATTGATCAGATCACTTTGATAAAAAATATCTAACATAAATAACAAACTGATATTTCCTGCAATAGGCCGTCTATGTTTATGTAATGGAAAGGGTTTGTTGATTGAATGATGCATCATATTTTTATACGAAATTTTACAGATTTTCTAACAATGTAAAACCAATGTTAATGCTTGAATAAAATTTATCAAAGCCTTCTTAGAGTTATACAAAAAAAGCATTACATGATTTCTTGATATCGCATTCACTATCTCTATCGAAAAAGAAATCTACCAAAAATAATTTGAACAAAGTAAAATATTTTCTAGGGGAAATATTTTAATATTCATCATGATCATTCCATATCCGCTCCCTATGTGGAGCCTACGGATTCCACAAATTTATACAGGGTGTAGTACAACCCGAGGACTGGTGAATTTACATCGTATTTGGAGATGATTGACTTTTTAATCTAAGCTTGAAAAAAAAAATCTCACAAAATTTCTCACAAAAGTTTTCGTAAGTAGTATGTGAGATTAAGTAAAATTGCTCAAATTCTTATTAAAACGTGTGTTTTTATTTTGTTTTCTTTATGGATAGATTCATTTGACTAAATACATTATATTTGATAACAATGTGCAAAAAAAATCGTACTTCGTACTCAAGTTTCTCGAAAAATAAAGGTCAAATCAAAAAAAAAAAATTCGACAAAACGACCCTAAATATTATGTAGATTCACTGGTTTCCCGCTTGTTCATTGAGTTTTGTTACACCCTGTATGCTAATATAGTTGTTATTTTTTTTAAATGTGCAATGTAGAACCAGTAGAACACAACTTATGAATAAAACGCATTTCACGTTACAATTATTTAATGCATTATCCAAAATACGTTGTTTATTTAGTTGTGAGGCTATTTTTATCGGATACTTTTTAACTTTAAATACGGTTAGCGCACATACCACACTTATATCAGTAACCTACTATTGGGATCTTTTCGTCATTAAATCGTAAAGCTTTCTGCGCTTTACACAATTAAAAATATAAAACTACCCATAGGGGATTTATAAACATTGTCATTTTTTACCAAAGCAGCTTGCGGTGGCTTATGTTATCTTGTTCGTGCTGAGATAATCGTATCGTCTCTCAGATTGGGACCCTCTCGCATTTATTTAATATAATCTGATAACTTTACATAACTGTTCCCCGTTATATTTAATAAACTTCAAAAAAATGCATTAATACTAAAGACGAAAATTTAATGATCCGAATTGGGTGTAAAATGGAGTATGTTCCTATTAAACTCTGTTTATTGTAAAACTACCTAATTCTATAACATGAACTTTAAATAGGTATACGAATCGACCGCAACGGTTGAAAGGAAAAAGTTACTAAGCGGCATAGTAATATCATGTCACTTGGTAACATTTTCCTTTGTACGTGCTATGTCGCTAAGTAACTTTTTCTTTTCCACTGTCGGCATGTTCACTGATAAACATTGTTCAAGTTGTGCTTTTTGCGCTAAGTAATTTAATCAGTAGATCAAAATATTTATAGGTACATGTACTAATATTAGCATAATTATTTCTAATAATTCCCGTGAAGAAACCGGTATGAGGGTCACTCGTCTGGGTGGGAAAATGGGGGTTAAAGTGGATCGTATAGGGGATGTTATTAGGGGTGGAAAACGCAGAATTTACTTACCTGCTTGTTGAAGACGTGTTCACGCGCTCCTTCCTGTAGCTCAATCACAGATGATTGTCGACGTGCTAAGCATTTGACCGATCACAATGAACATACGTTAATATCACGGTCGCGTTGCCAAGCACCATAGATGAAAGGCATACTTTGACAACTGTTTCGTTTTATTGCTTTCTCAAATTGATTTAAAGCAAATAAATGGCATGATAAATTGTGCCCAAACAATTAAAACTCTATAAAACTAAATTATTTTACTTTACTTACAGTTTTGGCGTATTTTCCATATTTAAAGCGGTATTTAAACATTATTCAATACGTATAATGTCGCAAAACGTAAATATTTTTAATTTTGACATTTAATATTGGGTGTTGCCAAGTATCAGGTTAAAATGTGTCAATATTAAAAAATATAATAATCCCGATCGATAACTTTTAACGAATGTTCCATTGTGATCGCGAAAACGTTAAACATCCATGGAGAGAAATCGTTATCACGTCGCTTATTAGCACGTCGATAGTCATTTGTGATTGAGCTACTGGTATATGGCTGGCAGTCTCTGGTAGACGCTGGAACCAGCTGGTAGCTTGTGAAGACCGCACTACACTACGAAATGTTTCGATAAAGTCAAAGCTTTAAAAGTGCATGTATAATTAAGTATTTTTCCTGTTCGGGCAATAGAGATAGTTGCATGTTGGAATCGTCAACTTTACTTTAGGGAACGTAAGTTTCGTTCACACTGCAGGATGCGACTGCCATTATTGAGCTGCTTTAGGGAGAGGTGTTGGGGAGGGGAATGGGTGACAATAATCCTCGAAATGGGTGAATAGGAAACCGATGTATTGTACTGAATAGCCAAAATTTTTAACAAATTAAGAGCATACTACACCACGCGACTCGCTGCCGCTTCCCACACAAACGTATTCCCCGATTTTCTCCCTGGAATTTAACATAAGAGCAATGATTTTTTCACACATTTTAGATATCGACCGTCTTCTAATTTTTTTGATATTTATTATATAAAGAAGATATATGATTTTATTATCCAAAGGATATCTTATAAACGATATATTTATATATTTAATATAACGATACAAACACGCATCTGGTCAATATCTAGAATGTGTGAAAAAATCATTTCTCTAATGATAAATTCCAGGGGGAAAATCTAGAAATACGTTTGTATGGGTAAGCGGCCGCGAGTCACGTGGTGGAGTATGCTCTTAACATAGGTTGTGAATATTGAACGCTATTTTTGACCCATGAAATTTTAATATAAATCAACGCGTATTGACTTTTTAAAATTACGCGACACTTAAGTACAAATATTTTTAAAACCCCTAATACTTGAATTTGAGTTTTTACATCGAAATGATCGGTTTTATACTTCAGTGTTTTGAAATAAATCAATGTATGTATATCGTGGTGTATTGCAACTACAAATTTCTATAGTTTTTATTAAAATATGTGGGCGTGGGAATAGTCTCCAGTGGCGGCGCAGACGTCTGTTCTCCCGTGTGACCTGTTGACCTGTCTGCCCCTGTCCATACTACTACAGACCTTTGACTGAAACAATCCAACGGATGCATTCGTCAGTCGGGAAGATCTGGCTTAGCTACAAAGGAAATAGGATTCAGAATGAAGGGGAAGTACGAAGATTTTGTTTTAATTTTATAGTGACAAATATAAATTCCTTTTTTAATTTTGGCCGTACGCTGGATTTACGACTATTTAAAAACAACAGAAAAAGTATTTTTGTAATATACGTAGGAAATATAATGATCCTTAAGCCCGCTATATACGGGACAGTTTTCTGCGCAGTTTTCTATGCAGTCTGAAAACGGTCCCGTATACAACGAAAACTATTTAAAAAACTGCGTGCCTATGTCAGATTTAAGCTGACATGACAGTTAATGTTTTTTATATAAACGTTTAAGTAGACATTGGTTTATTGTATGCTTTTAAATACGTAAAAAACCAATAACATATTTACATTATTAGCTAAATATACAATTTTCTGAGAGCAAACATACGATAATAACTTACAATCGCGTTTTCAAAAATACACATATTTAGCGTGTCTTTTGACAGAAGTTTGACAGACTACACAGTGTTCTGAACAAGAAACTGTGTAGTTTTCTGAAACAAGAAACTGTCCCGTATACAGCGGGCATTAGAAAAGTTTAATCAATCAATATATAGCTGAGAGAAACGTGTACTAGGTTTCGCTTATTTGCTGCGATCGGAAAAATGCTGGGACATATTATATATTATTTTTTATATCTCAATAGATTTTAATAACCTTTATTGCTTTATTGTTAAAATGAAGGTATATCAGATAATGCTTTTCCGGGCTATTTTGCTATGTTTTTGGACATTGTGTTGACTACACAAAACCCAAAACCCAAGAAGCCCAAAAGTTTGATTTTTTTTCCGTAATAGTACAGAATAGAATAATAATAATAGGGTATAGAATAATATAATTTATAATTAAAATTAGATTTCTTTAATTTTAACATCTCGACAGAGCTAGAAACGTGTTTCTTGGCCAGAAACGCGACAGTCCCGGTCGGTGTGATTCTCGGTTAATTTTCCACAAATTATTACGTGTTGCAGTTTAAGTATTCATGATACAAAATAATGGTAGTGGGAAAGTAGTAGTAAATAATACTATTAATACTACTTTCCCTTACCCACGCCCAATGGTGCATAAGACACTGCATCGGTACACCAAGTGCAGGGGTATATTGATCATTTTAACACATGAAGGTAAGATGATCAGTCATATGCTTTAGTACCCAGTTCAAGGTATCACACTTGAAATATAAATATGTAGGTAAGATATCACATGTAAATAAATATTTCATTTGAACCCTCGACGGGAATTGAGCCCGCGATATCACGCACAGTAGCTAAATGCGCTACCACTATGCTACGAGGCGGACAATAAATACTTTTTTACAAATTTTTCTGCGGTAGTTTTTAATTTCCCTAGTTTCTGTATCACAATAGTACGTTTTAGATATTTATCCAGAAGTTGTGACAGAGGCATTTCTCCCTATGTTTCCCCTTTCCCCGCATCTCGCAAGGAATTGTTATCTTGACAATCTTGATTGCAATATTGAAATTTCTTCAGCTGCATGTAGTAACGGTGTTTACTTTACTATGTACGAGCAATTAACTGCAACTAAGATTAAGTATTAATGAATTATTCAAACAAACATGTTAGATTAAATAGCCGTTTGATTTATTGGATGATTTATATTATGTATAGCGTAGCGTAATGACTAAGACGCTGGACTCACAATACGGAGGTTCCGGGTTCGATTTTCTATGAGAGCACAATAATCGTCGTCTGATGAATCGTTCAGCGTCTTGATAATAATAATATCATCCCAACAAGAATATGATGTAAATTGAGGTTCCTAGAATTTTGCCGGTAGTCAAATCAGGATGAATTTTCTAATTTTGGATACGCGATATCGCTAACTATACATTAGCTTTCAACTCCATACAAATTCTGTCAAAGTCCCCGTTTGCCTTTTTACGAGTATTTTGTACTTTGGTGGATTTCGATAGTCAACGACTGTTCCAATCTCACCATTTTTTAATTTGCCATAAGATGTAGCCGCTATCCCTTCCCTATTCATTTTTTTGTTCTTAGTCTTCATAGATTGCTAAACCGGCGAGTAAAAATTATTTCGAACATTGTGTTCTGTTAAAGTTAAAGTAATAAGCTGGTTGTTCGAATAGTGGAGAGAGTTTGTGGTCGGACTGTGCAGGTCATCGTATAAGGACTGCACAGTCAACAGAAGGGCTGATTTTCTCCCCTTTTCTTACCGGACGAGTGCCTGCATACATACATCGTTCTTGTTAAGAGCGGACGTTTGCTAAATGACAATGATGACCTGTATGGGAACCACAGTAATCAACTGAAAAATAATTACTAAACATGTATTGAATTAAATTATAATGATTTTGATAAAATTACATAGTTAGCTCAAGGACAATTAGTAAAAAAAATTCCGTTGCATTAGTTTGATTCAGGTTGAATATTTTGTTATTAGTGATTTGCTAAGATTTCTGAATTGTTGATAGTGATAAACTTTATGTGCCTTCGTTATTTCTTTTTAAACACTCTTTTCAATAGCGTTTTACCAAATTTTTTTACTCTTTATATAAATCTGTCATTTATAGCAATATATAATCCGTAACCAAAGGTTGAAGGGGCTAAAACATTGTTTACTAACTTATTCTAAAACATTTTATTCCACATGACGCCCAATTGCATGGGGGGACGAAGAGAGGTTAGAACGCAACAGCAATCATGTACATGGCCTTACTTACTCTTGCTTCCTTTCCACTACTTCTTCACATGCAACGAAAAAATACACTCAATAATTCCGACAGTATCACATGTCCACTTTTCAAATCACTTTGTTGTTCTTGAGCATTGCCTTGTCTGTCGACCATATCAATATTCCACTGGGAGATTTTCGTGCTTTAGGAGGGATATTTTTACATTCTGGACAAGTTACTGTGCCTTCTGTTTTCACAGTAACGTATAAAGTTGTCTTTTATAATTACTAAGTAATGCGATGATAATAATATTAATTTTAATCTTTTACAGACAGTAAAAAATGATTAATATATTCGATAAATTGTTCATCGTTATCATCCCCTCCATTTCCGCTTTCTATGTGGTGCGTATGGATTACTTTAAACTGCCCTCATGCGAGCGATCCGGTTACCAATTCGTTTTTCCCAAATTTAGATCTACCATACACAGGTTTTTCTTAAATTATATATTCTAATTGTTCTGTAATAAGAATATCATTGTTTGAATAAGAATTCACTTTTCATTCATGTTGTACCCTTGTTATACTTGTACAATACTCATTTAATAATTTATCAAAAATATCCTTCGAACATGGGAATTGACTAGAAATGGGCGTTTCCATAATAAATTTTCTAAAAATATAACGCTTCCTAGATGTTTAATTTAATAAAACTACCTTATTGTCTAAATTACACACTCACAAACAAGACTCCAGCACTTGGTCCAATACTCGTAACGTGTGTCGTAGATGTCTCGGTGTTGACGTTAGATGCCTTTGATGACGCCAGTTGAGTTGTTATTTTTCAAGTATTGGAATGTCCACTCTCACGTAAATTCTTGTATAACGTAAAGAACATTTTTCCAATTTTTGTTTATACATAATACTTCATACTATTTTATATGCCCAATTTTTATCTACTATTACTTCTTTGCCCCCTCATCAGCACCCAATGGTGCATAGGGCACTGCATATCGCACATACACGAGTGTGTTTATGATCATTTTTTTACATGTAAGCCGTTTTTAGTTTAAAAAAATACAATTATAGGTTTTCACTTTCAAAAGTTCGATGGGACAGGAAATAAAGTTTTGGTGAATAAATAGTTTGGCTTTAAGTCTGGAAGCATCCCATAGTTTCACATATTGATCACAAGACGCAGTAGCCGAGATAGTGCGCGAACAATACTATATAACAAACTCTGGTACCATTGGTCTTTTAGGTTAGAAACCACGTGTATAGGTGCATTCGGAATATAACTTCTATCATTTTTTTGTTTGATGTAAAAATATAAACCTTTTATTAAATAGTGCGTAATAGTAAAAAGAATGTATTTTATAAATTTTATGTACCAGATTCAACAAGATTATTTTATTCTTATTTGACATATCACAACAGCGTAACAGAAAGAGACTTAAAACTTACATTGTTTAAGAAATCGCATAAGAGTGCCTGACTTTACCGGTTATGTCATATGTTATTGTAATATTAGATTTAGGATATTTCATGTCATAAGGTTACGTAGGTTTGTGCCATCATTGATACTGAACTCTGGTGATTCCGGTTGTTCGAATTCCTTACCAACTATTTATTCTTATAGCCTTTTTTCATCATCCATTCCGATTTGTCACCTGTTGTTTCCAACTCCAAATTCAGTCTCGAATATTCTGCTCAGCCGCAGCCCACATTACCTCGAACTCGTCATCATCCGTTCCTCCTGTTAAAATCTAGACCTGTTCTTCCCTCGTTCAATTTCCATCAAAATCTCCTCGTCAATACTCGCTCCATCTCCAAGCTTCCAGTAAACAATTCCCGAAACATTCCCTCGCGTGAATAAGTGAGTAATAGTGTGCTGTGCCCCTCGTTTTGTGTCCACGCCGCGGTCAGTTCGAAGTGGTGTTTCCAGAGTATTCAGATACAGGAACTTCGCCCTTCCTGGTGGTCCTTCATCGTTATTTCCCGCCCTTGTTGAGTTTAGCTCTGATAGTCCTTTCTTCTATTTTCCGATCCTCGTTCGGACGAAGTTACCAGAGAGTTCTCAATCGTGGGCGGAGCCTAGTTCGTTATAGCGTTTAGAGTACCTATTAAGTCTAGTATAATTTTGTACATCGCCTTTGAAGTGATTTACTCACGAAAACGGCGCTTTAAAATTGACCGCATTTATTTTATATCATTATAAGCTCGACCTGCTGGTTAAGGAGTGCTTATATGAGGGATTTATTTTATAAATAATATACGACTAAGTGCCGGTTTGTACCAACGTAATGTTCAAGTTAAAACAAGGTTTAATTCAAATGTTATTCATAATATTGTTCGTTTTATGTCAAAATTGATTGCAAAAAAATACTACTATTTGAATTAAGCCCTTAACTAAAGGAATTTTTTTTAATGCAATCACACAGGCCTTAGTAAAAATCCATTGTTTAGTGTTATTATTAATTATCAAAAAATACCCCACATATGGTCACCCTAGAGCAAGTTAACATATCTATACCAGTATGTAAGTTAGTCGGGAGATGTTGATATGATATAGATTAATCAGTGATCAGGTCAGTATAAATACTACTGCGACATGTCTGAAGGCATGCGCAGGCAGAGATTGGATAATGCAAGGAACATTATAATTATATTATGCGCATTTATTAAAGACCCGAATTCCGTTCTCAAAATATTTCTGTTTCGACACTATACTTGCATACCTTAGTACGCTGTCGCGTAAATGGAATGAAGTAAGCTCAGAATTAACAAAAAGAAATATGTTTTTTTTACGATAACTCAACAAAGATGAAGAAGCCTTCTCCAAGTTTGGGAATGTGGATATTGAAGCGTTTACAGGAATTATTACATGTAATTTATTGAAATTAGGTATATTCCAATCCTTGTACAGGTCCATTTAGTCCTTGTAAAACGCCTTGAATTATTCACATTACCATCGCTTTCTAAAAAAGTCCAAATTACCAAATTATTGTTTAATTTGGATGCATCTGCCATTAATAATAAAACTATTCGCTTATGTTTGGTGAATATTAATATTTAGGTCAAGGAAGTAAACTAATAATTGACTTGTAAAAATGACGCTAGCTTTATGACAGTCATTATGATGTAAAATCATAATTAAAGCTTACGCTGACGTGATGTTAAAGCCGATCCTCTTATTAACAAATGTTTATTTTAACAATATTCATTGCACATCGGCGTTGTTCATCGGTGTTATGAGAAGCAATGGAACATCGTCGCGTTTAAGTGGAAACTGAAATCGCCGTGGACCTCTAAAAAATATTTTTTGTATTATAGATACTATAGAATACTAGCGTCTTCGACTCTAACTACCGATATCCTATTTTTTTAAAATATTTCATGTAATTTGCTTAGTCTACGTTGTTTATAAATATTTAGTGTTAAAATACAGCCAATGGGATAAAATGTACAGTTACGTTAAATAGATAAACATATTAGTAAAAAAAAAATATCCCTTTTTTTAACGTTCTATAAAAAAAATTGATCAGGTCATGTTGCTGCTTAAATTCACTCCAATCCATGCTAAAACGATCGCTAGTTCCCGTGCACCTTCCTTGGGCGGTTCTATGTCCCCGCAGCGCTGGATCACGGATTGTCAGCAGTGGACAAAGACAATCTGAAAATAAATTAAACACATTCATAAATTAGTTAATAAAATTTTTACAAATTCTGATGGTTAAATTATTAATTAAAAAACATCTATACAATCAGAGACAACGATGTTTCGATATATTTTTATTAAAGTCTGTAAATATTTTATCTGTTAAGGCGTTATTATAGTCCATATTAATATCTCAGCACGCATCTCTCTCTGAGTAATTAAACACAGACCGGTGCATGTTTACAATATCGTTTTATAGTGCTGAAGGATTTGTTTCTCCCTAAATATAATAACAAGTATGGTTAGAGAACACGTCAGTTACAGTTTACCAAAAATCTGTAACATGCTACCAAGAAGTATTAAAAAATATATTAATTTTTCAAGTTAAAAGAGAGACGCGTGCTGAGAACTTGGTTGCTAGAGCGCGAATTATTATATATTGAGTTTTAGAATTGTATTTTATTTATATGTTGTTTTAATTTTTTTTGTGCGCTAGGGTATGTTATTGTGTAGTTTTATTTTTTAGTTGAATTTGTATTTATGCACCTACTGACGAGTTGCAGTAGGCAACTCAGTAGGACATGTATTGTTTTCTTTTATGTATATATTGAATAAAAAAAAAAAAAAAATTAAAAAAAAGTCAAATATTTGTAACGTATTTCGTATGTATTCAGAAACTACAAATCAGAAATTTATTGTGCATCCTAAATAATAAGTTGGAGTTTTTTTATAAATAACACGTTATTGCAAAACCCGTCTTGAGATGATTTTTTGAAATATATATTTCGAACCAAGTCTATGCCTTTGGAGGGTTGATAATTTTCAGTAAAAGAAGAAGTTAAACTTTTCTTTTAAACAAGATATGTAACGTCTCGTGTAAGTTCACAAATGTATTGTTATTTAAAATAATCTATAATTATTTAATCTATGTAAGTAAATTTTATAACCGAATGAAATTCTATAAAATAATAAAAGATTTTTTTAAAATTATTATATCTTAATGAGCAAAATAAGCTTTTTTTTAGCACAAAATTTTGAATTTTTATTGCTTGTCTTAGTGGGCCCAATGTCGACGAACTTCATGAAAAATACACATTCGAAACATATAATAATCTTTATTTGGAGGTTGCTATCATTGTTTCTAGTATTATCAAATGTGTGTTCAACTATAATATTAATAATTATTGTTGCTATAAAACTATTCCATTGTGGAAACTCAATACTTTGATGCTCCAATTAACTACTGAACTCATTCTTGCTATGAATAAAATTTCATTGCTGTGTAATTTTCTATTGTTCAAAAGGATATGTATTAATTTTACACGTTGTTTTAATTACCTTAAGCGTTGATATCCTTTGCATTTAAATATTTATTTATCATATATCAATAACATAAATAAAATATTGCAAAACAGTAAAGCGTGATGTTAAATTACTTTGTAATTATTATTCGCTACTTGAGTTAGTCGCCATCCTTCTGTATAATTAATTGTGTATTTTTCAACGAAAGAATATGTAAAATGTGTTATAAAATTTTAAAAAAATAATGTTGACGCATTGAGGTCCTTATGATTTAAAACAATATTTCAATTTCAGATAGTCAGATAATTACTGTGCAGAAAGCAGGAAACACGTTGGTGCTGGGGAGTGGGATTCAAACCTAGGGATTCCGACCGGAGTATCCGTAATCTAGCACTTGACCAAAACCCGGTATTTGACCCTTACGATCGTCTAATCGAATCCCCACCCGTCACGACTTACAACATATTTTTTATATCTGCTTAAAGTTTTATTGTATTTTATATATTTACAAATTGTTATATATGTATCGTATATAAAAAATCACGCTATGAATTGTTAAATTTTTTAAATCATTTTTGGTGTAAACGATTGTGGAATAAATGGATTCGTATGTATGTTTTCCTCGCCTTGTAGTGTAATGAATTAGTTAGTTGGACTACAATGCATAAAATTTTAAGGAATCAATCCCTGACGAGGTCAATTGTGAAATATTGATTTAAGAGTGATTGTTTCTTTATAAATTATTCCATATGACATACTTTTGTACATGGCGCTGAAGTGAGACTCAACTTATCTTGCCTTTATTTAATAATCAGATCAAGAATAAACTGCAATAGGTGTATCAATGTCCCCCTATGCATAATTGGGTTTAAAAAAAGGAATGTAGTGCATGCAATGAATGTAATAAAAATGCAGAGGATTTCTTTAGGTAAATATAAAATATATTACAAGATCACCCTGTGGATCTAGCGTTGAGGTGGTAATGGATTATAGAGACGTCGGAGCGAATGCTCACTCTGCCACGACTTGATTCCCGCATTTCAATACACAAACTGAAATAAAAATTTTTATTTAATAGCAAATACCTATGTAAAAATTGTACATAAAGATTGTACCTATATATTTATTTTTTAACAAAAAAGATTTTCAGTAAAAAAACATTTCTTTATGGTTATATGCAAGAAGACCATTTGACTTACAATCAGTACACCAGCGAGTCTTGGTGCGTTAACGCATTGTCACCGCTGACACGCTATTGTTCCACGAATATAGGTGCCAAAATTATTTAAGTATTATACCAGTGCGAGAAATACGGTGGGCACCTACAACACAGCACTTAACTGTTACTTCTTACTACCAATATATCAGGTAGGGTATCGTTAACATATTACATAGGGTAGATATAACTTTATAAGTTAAGTCAAATTTATTCCTTGGAGTTAAAAAGCCCCATTTTAAAAATAAAATTTTTACAGT
Organism: Micrasema minimum; assembly: GCA_022494985.1. NCBI lineage: Eukaryota > Metazoa > Arthropoda > Insecta > Trichoptera > Brachycentridae > Micrasema > Micrasema minimum. The sequence continues at coordinate 15,592 of JAGVSP010007552.1, forward strand.
AGACGCATTTTAGTAATGTTTAATTTTCATTATTTAATTTAAAAAATATGTGTCAAAAAACTTACATTACAGGTGACCTATTTCGTAAATTTTAGGAATTATTGAATAGAAAAACCAGAAAAAACGGTACATAGACATTCATCGACCATCTTTTTAAGGATATGATAGGAGATTTTATTAAGAAATAATCATAACTTAAAAATAATGCCGTCCTGATAAATAGTAATTTTTGCAGTTTGTCATCGGGGTCCATTAACAAAAATTATAAATTTATCATAGAAATATATACAACAACATAAAGTAGCCAAGAAAAAATTACTCAATTTACAAATATTAGAAAAGTTTACAAAATATAAATAATACAAAAAAAAGGATGTACTTAAGAGAGAACAATATCTTTTGCTAAAACTATTACATCAAATTATGGTGAATCAATATGATGTAGCATTCTGTCTTCCAACCAATCTCTCAGTATAAAAAATAAATTTATTTACGTTAATACATGATTTAATTTCACAGGGCAAACATATTGAAAATTTTTGGAATGAAATATTCCAATGTTCTCTGTCCGTACTTGTTTTAAATCTTGGGCACAATTAATCCCGTCCATGGATGTGAATCTTGTTAAGATATATGTATACTACTACTTTCCATTATCCGCACCCAATGGTGCATAGGGCACTGCATTTTTTTCACCTAGTACAGTGTATCTTGATCGTTTTATTACGTAAAGATAGTTTAAGGTCTTATCTTCAGTACCAGTGAAAGGAGATAGTCGACGAAAAATGTCTATATTTATTGTACTTGCATTAATAAATATCAACATTTTTTAAATACATACATATCATCATCATCATACCATATCCGCTCCCTAGTTGTGGAGTATACGTATTCCACAAACTACCTCCAAGCTAATCGATCGACCGCCATTTCCCGTGCCTCCTCTCAAGTCGGATCCCCGTCCCGCAGCTCTTACGCAAATTAACGATAGATTGTCAACAGTGGACGTCCAGGACGCCGAGAACCTGATGCCTTGTAAAATAAGCAAGCATGGTTAAGGCTCTCGGGAGGCATACGTTGTATATGGCCTAGCCAGCCAAACCCCTTCGCCGAACGACAGTAGATACCAAGGATTGCTGCGTCCGTTGCCTCACCTCTGTGTTCCTTACAAAGTCAAACCACCGCACACCCCTTCAAATAACCCTTCAAATTATTTTCTTGAATCGTCTCGAATCAAATCACAATTTGTATAGATATGATTTTTTGCATTTTTCACCAAGATTCTAGACGCAGATAAGAGTGTTATTGATTCTGAAAATTAGACTATTCCACCTGTATCAAAAATTGCAAAGCGGTTAATCTTTATATTATGTGATAATAAAGGTCTTATAAAATTAAGATTTGCTTTAAAAAAATCCTTTGTGCGAGAATCAACATTTTTAAATCAAAATATACCAATATTATTAAACCTAGCAGACGTAATATGCTAACCGACATATATAATATAATAACAAATGTTTCATAAGATAAAAATTCTTTTGTTCTCAAAACAATGCAATTTTTACCTTGTAGGTACTCATCAAATGGGTCCTAGGGGTTTATACTTTCAGATTTACTTTGTGTATAAACTAGTACCTAAGTTTTTAATTATCATTATTAATTTTGGTTATCCGAAAGTACATTCACACTTCACACACACGCCTATAACGGTGTGAATTTATTACCGAACACCTTTAAGATTTTGGATGTAGATTTGATTTCCACATCAGATATAAGAGAGAAGATTTATCTTGTAAAAAATAAGTAGTTAGATTGTCGAGAAACAAATAAATCCAAAATCATTGCATCATTAGAGCCGTAAACGCTTCAGGTCGTAAAATATGTCACTCTAAATTTAAGTTGTCAGCAAATAGTACTACTAACTTACCGGACTAGTATTTATTAAACATTTATCATAATTTACTGATAAGATTTATTACTGCGCCTTGCAAGTTTCTGAACTGAGCGATCTTATGCCATCTAAAGACTATTTTTGGCATTATGCTGAAGAATATTTAATACACCAACCTAGACAAATTATAGTTATGTAAATATCACGTTGGTCAACATATAAACTACTTAAGTGGTATAATTTTTATTTTTAAAATTGGCGATTGCATTTATACATTTATTTTTAAACCAATGATTATTGAGATTTTCATCGAAATGAAAGAAACTCAATAAGTAGTCAATAATTTCAATAATTCGTTTTATGAATTAACTTACTAACATGGTTTTTTTTTTCTTTCTTAAGAGCTTTTAGCTATTGAGGATGCTTTTCGATGAATCGTGTAAAGGCGACCGTTGCGTTTGTAGTAAAGATACACCCATGTTACAGGCTCTCGATACAAAGTAATCAGGTTTGATTTCCGGTTGTACCTACAAAAAAAGTGGCCCACGATAACCCAGCCAAAGACAGGTCATAAGCCCAGTAAAACGCTCTCGAATATCCATATTCCTGAATTGAAAAAAAATCTACCTCATCTCTGTAGGGATATAAAATAAAATACATACCTACTCCCGTCTTGGAATAAAATCCAGATTTGTGTACAAGTATTTTAACACGCCCAAAATGTTGTAGAAATAAAAAAGTTCCATATTAGGAATACATACTAGAAGGCCGCGATGATACTGCGGCGTAAAAACACTCTAATATAGTTATTTTTAATTAATCGTTATAGGTCAAATTAAATCACTTATAGGGATATAAATAACTAAACAGTTGCAACTTAGATACACGGTATTCGTTCTTGTAATCCTTGTTTACTTTGATGGTAGCAAATCGTTTTCTCCGTACATTAATAATAAATGTCCACGCAACACATCCTCAGGTACTAACGTCTACTAAGAACACGAGTGTACTTTCAATTTGATTTATGCATTTAGGCCTCTTACTGCGGTCATTAATATGTTTTCTCACACTGTTCTGGAGGAATTTCGCGAATAAGTCGAGACGTGGGTAGGTACTCTTAGGTAGAACACGTGCGAAGGGAGGGAAACAGCACAGTGTCCAACGAATAAAAGTAACGGTACGTTTTTAAAATTCATTTTACAAAAACTATTACATTGTACATGTAAAGATGCGACTGTGCATGATGCAGAAGTCAAAGAAGGCAGAGAAAGACATGGCATGATCAAGTAACCACAAGTGCTTGAAAGTGGGCATGGTAAGAAGTCTGGAATAATCGACGTGCGTGCATGTGAATAATGTATGCAATGTGGAGCAAGCAAGAGAAGCATGCCACATCAGAGTGGTTGTAGCATTCTATCCTCTCTGCCTACCTCTATCGAGGAAAAGGCGTGATGGTTAGCTAGTTATACATTTATGTTTAGTGGTATAGGTACTGGCAAAGAACATTAACTCGAAAATATGCCGTTTTGACTTTATGATGCAGTATTAAAAAAAAGTAAAGTTCTCAATGCTCTGAAATGGAATAAAAAGAACAATATGATCATTATATCAAATATTTTTAAAGTGAAAAAACACCTTATAATAAATATTTTATGATGACTCCGTAGCCCCACGCGTCTAACACTACACCATGACGTGGACAACAATTCATTTTTATACAATTCTAAAAATTGCAATTAATGTTCTTAGAATAATAATAATTCGTAGCATGGGTAGTATACTTAACTAAGTCGTAAATAGTCGGAATTAAACTGAAAATACCACGTTCTTTGCTTACGATAGCCACATTGTATCTATATAGACACGTGTTTTCCTCTCTTTTCTGATACAAAGATATTTTTTAAAATTAGTTTTTTTATGAATCAGAATTTTTTCACAAATACACATATAAGGGATCCAGGATACATGGCTTTTTTTGAGTTAGTGCTTTGTATTCAGGGTGCAAATTGTCGATCGAGGATTTCTCAATAACGGCTCAGATCCATCTACATGCAGCCTTATGCACATTTGACTATCAAAACCACAATTGTACGTTTTTTTCCTGTGTCCTCTGCAACATATTCAATGGTTCATTCTCTCAGAAGGCTTCTATTGCGCTTTACCGGAGGCCTATTCTCGCGAAGCTCTTAATAAAATGGCCTCTCAGTATTGCGGTATCCGCGATGCCAGTCGGACGTCTCCGTCCGGAGTTCGCAGGACTCCGCTTCCGAACGGGTCCAATCGCGAGCCTCCGTCGAGATCGGGTTTCTGAATATTGAAAACAATCCGCTGCCCCTCAAAACGTCAGAGGGATATGACTTTTCCCGCGCTCCGATAATGAATTCCACGCTGATGAAATGTGTATAGTGGACATAGAAAAGAAAGAGTAGTAACAATGTAATGTTTTTTTACAATATTACTTGCATCACAACGTACTTATCAATGTATTTTAAAAATGGTTTGAAAAAAAAATCATTTTGCGATAAGACAGATGAACCGAACCCTTAGATTTAAAAAAAGAATATAATATGTTAATCATATAAATGAATACTTCTTTATAAGTATTTTGTAAGGTATATTTTATCTTAACGTAAATTTCAATAAAAGAGTCATACGTTTATTTAATGGGCGTTGCAAAAAACAAGGTTAAAAGTGGTCTTATATATCTAAGCGTCAATCATAATAAATTATATGTTTTTTATATCCCTTGACAAAAAACAGAATCAATCAGTTTCTTTTGGAATTTTCTCTTAAGTGAGCTCAACGCAGGGTAATGTAACGAAACCCGTCGGCTTCCAACTTTTAGCTAGGGGAGATAGACTATATTATAAATATGTAGGTTTTGAAAATTTTAACTTAAAAGGTTAATTTTGCAGACAATTAAATTAAGTTTATTTTTTTTCTCTTTTAATGTTATAGTCTATTTCAAAGGACTAAAAATACTAATTTGATGTTAACATTAATTAAATTTCAGGAATGTATAATATTATCTAGTGTTTATAACAAAGTTTCATGTTAAAAATATCTTCAAATAATTAAATATAAGTACGGACGTAGGTGTGGGGGTTTTGTTTGTAGTTTTTATGGTTATAAAAACTGATTCCTACATATTTCTTTTAATTAATTGTTGAACGCTGAGGCCAGCAATTTTGAAATAATGGTAATTTAAAATGTGATCCTAATAATTTTTCCCCCCCCGCCTATATGACTCACATAGTTTTTCGTAAAATTAATCAAAACGTACTTAATGGTATTTACCTAGGGATCAATATCAACCTATCATTTTAAGCATTATTTCATATCCTATCCCTTTGTTATACCATATGGGTTATCACAAACTGCCTTCAAACCAGGTGGTCGGCTGACCATTTTCAGTGCATCCTCCCAAGTCAACTACGTACCTAATAATAATATGATAATAATGCATTTTATTATTTATCAATTTTTAAAATTGTAGAAAAATTAGAAAAAAAATAACTTATAACCATTTAACAAAAAGTATGAATTTACAAAAAACCCTCTTTTATTTAAATAACTAACTACAAGAGGCAGTAAAGTAAACATTATTGATTAGTGGTATATGAAAAGCAGATCACATTTACCATATTTATTAGGAAAAATATCAATTATAGGTATACCTAAATACAACAATTGCACATATTCCGGTTCCGGTACGATTCCCCGATGAGAACATAAAATTTAAAAAGTATTTTTTAAAGCCTGTGGTTTTTGAGACGTTGTTTACCCTATGTAAATTGGGCCTCCTGGCCTGTTGAGGTGGTTTAATACAATTTTTTTTTTAAATAAAGTAAAATATTTTATCAACTCAATGTTTGTAGCACTCACTTTGTACTTTTCCATAATTTTGAAATTTAAACAACTTTGTGTTTTATACTACTTTTTTATTTTTAACACTCCAACCCGTTTTGGAGACACTACTACTCCTTCATCAGGGTATTTGTATATATAATAATAAAAATTAAGTAATAAGTCGCTAACTAAAAATGTATGAAGTGGTTTGACCGGTACTGTGATAAGGGTGGAGAGGGGAGTGAAGTCGGGGGTGAAACACATGATCGGTGCATTGGGATGTAGACACTCTTAAAAATACAAAGTTGACAGATTTATGAAAACAGACGTTAAACTAATTACTCCTTTCAAACAAATTAATTTTTTAGGTTATTAAAAACGCTTAAATATTCAAACTATCCACCCCCATGTTATTTACAGAAATACTACATTATGCTAGTTACTAATTCTCCACCCCTATATCCCAGTACCTGGTCAAACCACTCAACATTTTTAGTTAGCGACTTATAACTAATTTTAAATGATTATTATACAAATCCCTGAATGAAGGAGTAGTGGTCTCCGAAACCGGTTGGAGTGTTAAAAAATAAAAAAAAGTAGTTTAAAACAAAAGTTTTTCCATAATGAAATAATGACAATTTCATTATGAATATTTTTTTTGCTGACTTAGGTACTTTGCAGATTTGATAATGACGGACAGTAATCATTTTTACAAAACATTAAAACAAGTAATGACTCCAACGTCAGAACACAATTAAATGTAATCTTTTGACCCTTGGTTAATTAAGACACGGAACAATTTTTTCATCTGACCACTTTTTATGCACACATTGTGTTATCAATTATAACAAAATACAAGTTCAAGAGGTATGTAAAAGTAAAACGTAGGTAAACAAGCTGTCAGGCCCCTCAAACATACAACACATGTCATGATATCAACAATATGTTTCTCTAAGGTCATAGAGTAAAAAATTGAATCTCGTCCCTCATAACAAGAAACATTATTTGTTTAACCCTTTATAAGCCATGCAGACATTAAGTGTTTTAAAATATGTCCGTCTCGTAGCGTGGTGGTAGCGCATTTGACTACCATTGGCACTACTACGGGTTCGATTCCCGTGAGGGGTCAACATAAAATATTACTGATATTTATATTAATGTTTCATGTGTGACACCTTGGACTGGAAGGTACAGAAGCGATTAGACTATCATCCTACCATTTTGTAATAAATTATCAAGATACACTAGGGTTTACCAACGCAGTGCCCCTATGCACCACTGGGTGCGGATAAGGGAAAGTAGTAGTAGTAGTTTTTAAATGTTCGATTCAGTATCACAATAAAATATGTTACGAGCCATTGTTATGAATTTTTAATCAAATCGTTTTTCTCTGTAACCGACGCGACGCGTTTATTATCAAATTATTAAAAAGTTTTTTTTCGTAAAAAACAAGTCTAACTCAATAGGGCTGGCGTTGAAGTATGAGATTGATGATTTGCTTTTCGTGTAATTAACCTTAACCACTGACGTGAGACATTTTGTACACCTACTATTGACGTGCAAATGACATTAGTCTTTTTTATTTAAAGACCTCTTTGAACATTTAAATAGTAAAAAGATTACGTATTTTTAATATATTTATACTTATGAAAAGTAATAAATAAGAAGATACAAAATGACAAATTAAAAAAGCTGTAAAAAAAAGTAGGGGGGGTGTTTATATGAAGTAATTAAAATATAATATATATTAACTAACAATGTAAACCAAGATACAAATCCAACAAACTTATAGACGTAAATAATGATGTAGAACAATAATAATTAACGAAAATTAACAGAAAACTGATAATTGATTAAAAATGAATCAACCGCTTTGGTTTTCTCGCTGTGCACAAATTCAATAGATACATCAATCATCATACCATAACTCTCCCTATGTGGAGCATAATGGATTCCAGCAAACTGCCTCTAGGGCACCGATTCCGCCAGCTCCAAAGTCAAGTCCACGTCCCGCACAACATGCCGGCGAATTTCAACAGTGTACGTCCAGGGCGCCGAGAACCTGATGCCTTATAAAATAGGCAAGCATACGAAGTAATATGGGCCTAGGTAGTTGAAACAAGTCCTTCGCGCCGAATGTCAGTTAGAATCCAATGGTTGCTGCGCTTACGTTTTGCTCACTTCTGTGTTCCTTACAAAGTACATAGAAAGTTTAAAAAATGGGCGAGAACAGATTCTTGCGCTAAACGAAATTATGAAATGAAAAATAATTTCAGAGACGTACCAAATTCGTAGGTCGGTGATTAAGTGTTAATAAAAATTTGTACGTTGTACCAATTCCGAACCAATTCATTGATCTATGCATCACTGGGAGAAGATAAGATAAAGGAAAGAATGAACTGACATTTCTCTACTTCTTTCATAAAAAAATAAATACCGATTTTTCAGTAAATCTATAAATAATCCTAATCTAAGAGCTCGTATGTCGCAGCGTACGACTTGATTACTATTTTTTTCACTTCGAGATAAATAGTCTGACGCTTTTATTGTCTGGAATATTAATATGCGAATAAAAAATTTAAAAGACCGATTTTTAAGACACTTTATCTAAAAAAAACTTGGTGAATAAATTCATTTAATTATAATTGACATCCCGACCGAGACAAGAAATCTTGAAGGGAATACGGATATTCTAGGATAATTGTTCGCAGGCTTACGGATGACGCTGTCATTGACCTGTCATTGGATGGGTTTAGTGGCCACATATTTCAACATTTTCCCTTCTGCCTAGCATTTGATACCCTTGCATATTATCAGAACTTGTATACATATATACCTAACGTGAAATGACTTAACGCTTCTTATGTAAATTCTGTTATAAGCTAAGTAAACGCCCAGAAATCCATATTCCCTCCCTTTTAAGTTCTCGTCTTCGTGGATATCTCATTTACAATTGAGGCATATAGAAACAAAAACGGCAGTGTCCACAATCTTGAATTGTTGGTAATCACGAAAAAACATTTGTTTAGTTCTGCCATTCTGCCGTTTTTGTATTGGACACTGCCGTTTAATTGTTTCAACAACAAAACTTTAAATCTAAAATTAAATGGATTAATGCCGTTTTTTTGACAAACAAATATTCTATGGAGAAAAATGTATAAAGTTTTCAAACAAAACTGCATATTTAACTCATTTTTGACTGCAGGTGGACACTGCCACCTTTGTTTCTATATGCCTCAATTTAATCAATTATTGAAGTTACCTACTCTGTAATGGGTAAATCCAATTTTAGTCTTTTAGTCTCAAGTATTTTTTTTTCTTCTTCTTTCACCGCGTTCGCTTATAAGTGGAGCATGTTGACGAGTATTTAAACACATTCAAACTGTTGTAAATAAATTCAATTTCAAATAAACTGACAATAAGCGTACCTGAAGGGTTAAAGCACAAACTTTGATTTAGTCAGTTATTTTTCCAACAGACAAACCCACATATTAACAATCATCACACCATTCGTCACTCAGACTAACAAACGACAAAATAGAATTGTTTTGACAAGGGCTATACGTATCGTTTTCAGGTGACGTAACACGAATAGTTTCATTTAATTTTTTGTAATGAAACCTAGTAGGATGCTTGAAAAATGCATAAAATTTTAGGAATATTGCCTTCACGTCTACGGATCATAGTTATAAATAAGAAATAAGATTAGGTAAGCGTTGAAGTTGATTTAATAATGCTTTTTAGACCCCCATGCTGTATGGTAAATATGTCACAGAGAAAATAAATATAAGTAATTTTGAACTATTAATCACGCATCACCGTATCTAATTTATTATGTAAATATTATACTATGCATGTATTATGCTAGTGATCAATTAATCGAGAAAAAATAACATAAAAAATGTATTAAATTATCGATTACTCAACCAATGATAGTTAAGTAGTCATTTACATATTTGAATAATTATGAAAACACTGGAATAAAATATTTTTTGGGTGGTCGACAAGGAACTATATTTTACTTTTCGAACTGAGTAATAGGTAGTAATAGGCGTACCAAGACTAGAAAAATACCCTGTTTCGCCCTACACTTGTAACATGGGACCACGTACGCGACGCACACCAAATGAGGCAACAAAGCGGGGCTTTTATTTTTTAATGCAACAATTAAAAAAACTGGATGTACACTTTAATTAAAAATACCTAGTTTTAATTTTGTCACCATCTTTCGTTTTCCTGAAAATTGAAAAAAAATGCAAAACCAGGGCTCCTCATCAATTTTGAGAATTCATTCATTCATTCTTTATATGTGACAATTTTTTCAAATCACCAACATTTTTAACGTTGGTCTCCTCGTATTATTAATTTTTATCATTTAAATAATTAAAGGACTGGGTATATTTTTCTATTAGGCACTTTCTTTGCAACTTTTTATTAACTTATTTCTAAACCTTAATTTGATTGGGATCCGGATGTAGAACAGATAATGTAAACAAGATAGTTTAAAAAAAAAAAATGAACTCAAGATATTGATATCTTTATAGGTACCGGAAGAAGAAGAGGGGAAATAATTACAAAAGACATAGATTATGTTATAGTTATGGTCTTTAAAGTAAAGAATGATTCTACCTTTACACTATGTATCCAACTTTGTGTTAACTTTTTAAAAGATGAAAAATTTAGAAAATCTGACAATGCCATTTTATTGTCAGTTAAAAAAGGATTAATTAATAAACAGCTTAGTTTACTTACACCTCTGAAACATGTATTATTGGTTATTCATAAACAGTTTGTTTGAAACGGGAAACAGTAAGTACTATTAATGAAATAGATAACAAACACGGTAATTACTTTTCAGAAGAAAAAAACGTTGCCAAAACTTAATAACATAAAAAATAATTCACAATACACATAAATTAAAATAAACACAAAACAAAGTATGGACATCATTTTATTTACCAATTATATTATATCAAACATAGATAACAGCTAATAGTTAACTAAAGACGCGTATCCTACCAAGTATATATTTTTATACATTGTTTTAGACGACAACTAACAAAAAACATCACGCTATTTCCCCTAAGGGGTGGGCAGAGATGATAAAACGCCACACCACTCTGTCTTGGCACACTTCTTTCTAATTCTTCTTAGCTGTTTGTCATTCGTTAACTATAGTTAACATAACAATTTTATGTACCTATTCTAATTTTTTTTTAAATCCTAGTTCTTCAGATGCCTGAAGAAGTGGTTAATGAAAAAAATAAAAAAGCATGTATTGGATATGATAAACCATGAGTGTATAATTCAGGTTGAGTGTAAGATAATTTCAAACGTCAAAATGTCAGTAATCATGTTACAAAATATAATTAAAATGTTGACTAGTAGACAAATATTGATTGCCAGAGGTAGCACAATACGACCTATGACAAACAGTATTTGTTCATGGGTTGATATTTTTAACATTATTTCTAAACCGTCTAAGATCTTAATTATTATTTTTAAAATACATCAAATATCGAATATCTATTGGTGTTTTCGTGTTACTCAAGTAAGGTCTCATAACAAAAGTTCAAGTGTTTTTATAATTTTTTTGAAATTTGAAAAACACGTATACATTTGGCTAGGCCATATACTATGACTCGGCGTCCTGGTCGTACACTGTTGACAATCCGTCTGCAGTTTGCGTCAGAGCTGCGGGACGTAGACCTGACTTGGGAGGATGCACGGGAACTGGAGGGCGATTGCTTGGCTTAGAAGCAGTTTGTGGAATCCATATGCTCTACATAGGGAGCGGATATGGAATGATGATGATGATGATGGATGATGATATTTCATTATCAAGTAAAAAAAAAAACAATTTTTTTGTTGGAATAAAGAAACTTTTTCAAAACCCAGCAATTTCATTAAAAAAAAACTCTCTAAAAATAAATTCTGAAATAAATAAAAATAGGGTTGCCAAAAATTCGAATTTGTTGTGGATAACATACCAATTATAAAAGTAATAAGAAGAAAATTTGAGACTAAAATTTTTCACGTTTTTGTTATTAGGAATACATTTTTTGCTTCCTTAA
>JAGVSP010007553.1:2500-18971 GCA_022494985.1 Micrasema minimum
TCACAGCACCCTCCCCCGCCTCCCAGGCCCCCCAAAGGTACGACTCCCTACCCCCACTTCTCCTCCAAGACCTCTCCATCACCACTCCCCCACCCTCGCCCCACCCCCCCCCCGCCCCCCTCCCTCCCCCCCCCCCCACAACCCCTTCCCCACGTGACTCCCCCCCACCGTCCACCACCACCACACATCGAACCACTCCCATCCCACCTTCTCCTCACGCCCACGAACCCCACCCCCCACGCACCACCCCACACCATCCCTCCCTCCCCCCTCCCCTCTCCGTAACCTCCTCTTTATCCCGGCTGCTATATTACACCCTGGCGCTCCTCACGCCTAACTTGGACAATGCTAATCGACATCCCATACAATGATGGTCCGGTGGCAGGTAGGCACTTGCCCATGCAACTATAGGTTAAATTCCAACCAGTAATTGATCACCTGCCACCGTGCAAAAATCTATTTTTTCAAAGTTCAGTCTTCTAACTGCAGGTAGAAATCGACAATTGAACTAATTGACTATACGTTTTATCGAAGAAAGGAAAGTATTAGATGGATTTCCACATCATTAATCCTACTGGGTTTCACAAATGCTAGTCCTTTCTTGTGCATTTCTCTATTTTTTTCATATATTTTTGATACGTTTCGGCAAATCGTATTCCATACGTACAGAACCTGGAGGATCGGTTTGTGTCAATGGGGCGTTATTTTGCTGTGAATTTGATGCATTTTTAACAGGCACGGATTCGTGTACATCGCTTAAATCGGTCAAAGGGTTTAAAAATGACATACAGTCAGCAAAAACATATTTTTTTTTAGTGTTAGCTCCAGAACCCGATTTTTTAAATTTTATCGCCGTTTGGTAACGCACGTATTGATCTCTCGCGCTTTTCCATCTCTGAAGTAAACTCTTTACTGAAACAATTAAATTTATTATGTTACAGGTACCTTGCATCTGGAAACTCATTTACTGATCTACATTACTCTTATCGTATGGGAATTTCTACAATCAGTGGAATAGTGAAAGAAGTATGCCAAGCTATCTGGGTAACTTTAAAAAATGAAGTTTTAAAGTTCCCGAATGAGCATACTGAATGGATTGAAATCGCTACAGGATTTGAGAAGAATACAAATTTTCCGCAATGCGTTGGAGCCCTGGATGGCAAACACATACGCATAATAATGCCACAACACACTGCTTCTCTCAATTTTAAATACAAGGGTTATTTTTCAATTGTTTTACTAGCAATGTGTGATGCAAACTATGTATTTAAATATATAAATGTGGGAGCACCGGGTAAAAATTTTGACGCAGGTATATTTAGAGAATCGTCACTTACGAAAAAAATTGAAAATGGTACTATCAATCTACCTTCATCTAAAGCGCTTCCTGGAATGAGTACTCCGGTTCCGTATGTAATACTCGGTGATGAAGCATTTGGAATTGCACGTAATATTTTGAGGCCTTATGCAAGAAAAAATCTTAATTATAAGAAGAAAATCTTTAATTATCGTCACTGTCGTGCTAGACGGATGATTGAATCCACTTTTGGAATATTGACTAATAAGTTTCGAATTTTTCATAGACCACTTAATGTGAACACGGATCTCGCAATCGACATCGTAAAATGTTGCTGTGCATTACACAATTTCATTCGAGTACGAGATGGCTACCAACATCAAGATACTTTAGTAATCCATGGGCTTGCAGACTCAAATAATTCAATAGTGAGCAACCGTATTGGAAATGATGCTCGTGATCACTACGCAAATTATTTTATTTCAGAAGCAGGACGAGTTGAATGGCAGGACTATTGTATTGCATAGGCTGTGAAATAAATAACTATGATTTGTACTTACATGTTTTTTCTTTTCGTTCCTGCGTCCAGTCGTCGACATCATCAAATAGTTTTTTCATTATTTCCACCCAACAACTCTGTTTTACATCCCTGTCTTTATACAACGGGTTTCGTAAGTCCCAAATAGCAGGCCTTTTTTGAACTTCTCTTATGAGTTGCTCTGTATCAATTGCCGCCATTATTGTACATAGAACGCGCACGCTCACGTCCGACAGTGAAAGCTCACAATGCAGCACTGGCCCGCGCACCGACCGGCACACGCAGGGGCGCGCGGCGCCGGTCAAGAATTGGGCCGGTCGGGTGTGTCCAAAAACGCAACCGGCAGCACGCGGCACAATGAAAGCCACTTACAAATTTAAGCTTCTAACTTTGTAAGTGGCTTTTAACTTTTAACTTAACTTTTAACTTTTAATCTTTTGCTTTTAACTTAAGCTCCATACAAATTGCGCCGGTCGCGTGGGCACGCGACCGGCGACACGCTTGCAGAATGAAAGGAGCCTAAGTGCAGTGAATCTTGATCACTTGTGACGTGAAGGGGAGATAATCAGTCTTACGCTTCAGGGCCACGGAACATAACCTAACACCTTTTATACGAGGCATTATATTATTTTCTTCGAACTACGGATATTTCTTCAGTTTTCCTATATGTACATATGTACACACGGCTGATTTTCCGTGAAGGAGGTTTGACAAATCCGATCGAAGGTTTTATTACTCATAAAAATTGCTGTTTAAAATAAAAACTGTGTTCTTAAGAAAACGGCACTCCTAACGAGTATAATTCTTATCAACTTTTCATAATCTCAATGTAAACTTAGGCGGAAAAAATCTAGTTGGCTAGTTATTCAACCCGATAGAGGCGTGAGCGATTATGGGCGCTAAGCCGCGGGTCGAAAGGACCGTTTCTCAATGTACCCCATAAGTACACGAACTTAGCGATAGACAAGCTTCAAGAGAAAAAGAGTACCTGTCAAGTACACAGTACACCGCACCTGCACCTTAAAGATGTAGACAGAGGTACACAACTTAACGTTACTTGATAGTGATTATGTCTGAATTCCAGATTTTTAATGCGTAGGTAATTGAAACAAAATGGCTTGTAAACAAAAGTTTTCCGTAAATATAGAAAAATAAAACAAAAAATCGCAAGATCATCGGTGCTGAGGGGGGATAACGAACCCACCATCCACCCGCAGCTGTTATAGAGTCCTGGGGGACTCTCTTTCAGCTGCACATAGAGGAAAAATATTCTAAATATTTCATCTACTCTATGCAGTTTAGTGTGGGGGGGAAGAAGGATATATTTACATCCCCCCCCACCCCTCTAAAGTTACCCCCTCAGTATCTCCGTTTAATTCATTCAGAAAAAAATAATAGTTACAAATATGTACATATAAAACAAAACAATGAAAAAATAACCCAAATCATTGCAGGAAAAAAGTAATTTACACATAATACACGTATATACAAAAGAAATAATAACAAACAAAAGTAACAAGAGAAGACTTCCCAGTGGACGGAGAAAGAGAGGAGGGTCCATAACACCAACCCCGCAAGGGGAGGACAGCACATACACGCAGTGCCTTCCGCTCAAAAGGAAGCACAGTCCAAACCGAAGCGAAGGTGCTATTCGTTTGTAAATCGGATAATTCAATATATTCGGATAATGTCAATTCCCGGATTACCTCTTCGATCACGTGATCATAATACACTGCTAATAACTGCCCATGTTTCTTTACTATGGAATCGACCCCCACTCGCTCTAAATTAAGCCAAAACAGCTAGACACTTCTTTTAAAACACGGCTGAAAAAACATTTCCTATCTCTTCCTTAAACTTTATTCCTTTTCCTGCCCTTTCCTCTCCCTTCTCCTAGGTAGGACATTGAATATGATAAATATGTGTGTATGTATGGTGTTCCTTCCTTTTTTTTGTATAATATATATTTTCGTTTGCGTTATTATATAAATACCTGGTTGGAAGAAATTGCCAAAAGGCAATAAATCCACCAATGTACACTATTGTACAAAATATAAATACAATAAAATAATTAATAATTTGGCTATTTGGCTTTTCCTGTACCTACCCATAAAAATCACACGTTTTTATTTAAAGTGGTAGCGTAAAGCGCTATTTTTTTTTAAAGATTGTAGTTTGTAAATTTCCATAATTTATTTTAAAAAAGCAAGTCCTCCCAAAAAATATTATAGGCATTACGGTAAAACTTTTAAAACAAATATACTTAGTGGGTACCAAAACAAATATATTATTTGGCAATAATTTAAAGTAAATTCGACTTGTCGTTGTGTTTTTTAAGAAGCGAAATTGTACAAATAAAAAAGCCTACACCTATTTTATTTTAATACGAAATTTATGAAAACTAATTTTAACATTTATAAGTCAATTATAATTTTAAAAAGTCGTGTTCCGCTATATACCTACTTTTCATGGGACCAATGCCAATGTGACGGTGCACATAAAGTGTATGTCTACAAGTATTTGGACACACTCAGAATGTTGTATGGATAAAAATCATCTCATTAATTCCCTAGAATTCATTTGGTGTCCACTTAAGTGTTATCTAGAAATATAAAAGAAATGCAAATAAGAGGGCTTCTAGTTACTTTTATTTTATAGAATTCAAACATTTTATCAAAAATCGGTCTACATATTTAGACCCTAGAAAATAGTTTGAAATACACGGTGTAACAAAACTCGTAGTACAACCCGAAAACTGGTGAATCTACATCATATTTGGAGTCGAATATGTAACGTGACTTCTGGATCTTAGCTTGAAAAAAAACAAATTTTTTCTTCTCGTAAAAGCTTTCATTGGTACTGCAAATTAAGTAAAATAGCTCAAATTTATATTTAAAATGCTATTTTTTTTATTTAATTTAATATATGGATATAATGAATATGACTAAATACATGATATTTGATAAGAATTTGCAAAAAAAATTCGATAAAAAAATCAACTTCGTACTCAATTTTCTCGAAAACTAGGGGTCAAATAAAAAAATATTATTCTTCAAAATCGACTCCAAATATGATGCAGATTCACTGGTTTTCCACTTGTACATCGAGTTTTATTACACCGTGTATACATATTACGTATGTAACATCCTTTTTTTAAGCTTTGTGTCTGTAATAAATCCGAAATACTCAGGTGCAGCCTTGACAGTACGATTTTTTTTATCCATGAGGTAATTTCATATCAATAAAATCTTTTTAGAATTTACGTTATAAATAAATTAACAAAAGATATCAGGAACAAATGCGAATCAACATGTGTTTTTCAATTAGCAATAAACAAAACGCTATTGTATTTTAAATTGTTTTTAGTGTGTAATTATTTATCAGTTATCTACCATGATGATTATTAATTATCAGGTGTTTCTAGAGAGTGCTTGTGTACTTACATGTTTAGTGCATTATTAATTATTTTTTAAATTACAATTGACACCTCAACAAAGACGAGCAGTTTGAGATATCTAGATAGGCGTTAACAGAGCGTCTGATCTGTCATTGGCTTAGTTTTAGTAACAACATTCCCCATACCGCCTATATATTTGTATATGACCACTCACCGACTTTCGTATGTCTACGCCTTCCTACCGGTTTCGAGACGTAACCAATCTCTTCGTCAGGACAAACACAGCAAAACTAACAGAAAAATACCACTACACACCTTCACTAAAGCAGATTCAGAAAAGTACAAAATCAACATGTTGATTATACACATGCTTCACAAAGCCACCAGGTCTATGGTATTATTATGATATTAAGTCAAGAATCTGCCGAGGTGTGTAGTGATTGTTACGTAATATTTAAGTTTTTTAATAAGCAATTCTACAGTTTTCTAAAGTTTTTTTTTGTATTGCCATACCATTTGACTAAGTCAATTTTTTTTCTTCTGTCTCTTAAATGGAGATAAGATTCTTTAAAGTTCCATATATTTTGCGCTTTATTAATTTTAAATTAAATGTTCCCATTGTAAACATAAATTATAACTTTTTAAATCACTTTTTGAATATACAAACATGAGAAAATAGAAAGAATATAAATGATCTGCTCTTTCTGTTCAAAGTATTAAAATCTATCTTTGATTGTTGTCAACTAACAAATTTAATTAGTATACGAGTGCCTGGTCGAGTTACCCGTAGTAATGCACTATTTTACTGCAGCCAATCATCGACCAATTACAGTGCAAACTCACCGATACGAAGAATGCACGCACTGGCTAACAAGTATCCTAACATATATGATGTTTTCAACACAAATCTAGTGCATTTTAGGGAACAATGTCTGGATGCCATCTCTGGCGGTAATGAATAGCTACCTACTGTGTAATCATATAAAAATGTCTATGTTAAAGCCCTATGGGCGTAAAAACAATAAAATAAATAAATAAATATCAAATACCGCGTCAAATGACTGTAGTGCGTCATTTTACAGTAGTGATGTCATGAAACGGGTGGCGGTTCAACCACTGACGGTGGTTGGTGGTATTTCTCCTTCCAGCCAATAGAAAAAATATAAAAAATATATGCAATACTGCTTCAATAAGGAAATCCAGTGCTACCGGGTACAGTGATTCCGGGTAGTACTGGAATTCTTTATTGGTTTACCTGAACCGGTAAACATAGAAAATCCGGTAAGCGGTTATATAGAAATGTGTATAAAATAATGCATATTATGTGTATAATTTCATTTTATATCTCTACAGGGATGACGTAGATTTTTTTCAAATTCAGGAATATGGATATTCGAGCGTTTACCTGTCTTATGACCTGTCATTGGCTGGGTTAAGTGGCCACTTTATGTAAATAGCAGAGTCATCTGCAGGCGATTACTAGTAATTAATATAACTCGGTCAGAGGCTTAATTTAAAAAAAAAAAAAATTTGCTAATAAACACTTAACTTCAATATCAATGCATAGATGAAGCTTATAACGCGCTTGTGGATGATTCTCGATTCGTAACATTTATACAAAATCAAAAATGTTACCTGGTGTGGATATTCGCTAATAAGCGGAATGGGGAATGTTGTAGTACATAAAGTGGCCACTTAACCCAGCCAATGACAGGTCATAAGCCCCGTAAACGCTCGAATATCCATATTTCTGAATTTGAAAAAATTCAACCTCATCTCTGTAGGGATATAAAATTAAATATAAACCTACGCCTTGGGATAAAATCCAGATTTGTGTACAAGTATTTGAACACGCCCAAAATGATGTATATATAACTTAATTTTATTTTTTATATCCCTACAGAGATGAGGTAGAATTTTTTCAAATTCAGGAATATGGATATTCGAGCGTTTACAGGGCTTATGACCTGTAATTGGCTGGGTTAAGTGGCCACTTTATGTACTTTATGTAAATAGCAGAGTCATCTGCAGGCGATTACTAGTAATTAATATAACTCGGTCAGAGGCTTAATTTAAAAAAAAAAAAGTAATTTGCTAATAAATACTTAACTTCAATATCAATTCATAGATGGAGCTTATAACGCGCTTGTGGATGATTCTTGATTCGTAGCGTAAATACAAAATAAAAAATGTTACCTGGTGTGGATATTCGCTAATTAGCGGAATGGGGAATGTTGTAGTACATAAAGTGGCCACTTAAACCCAGCCAACGACAGGTCATAAGCCCTGTAAACGCTCGAATATCCATATTCCTGAATTTGAAAAAATTCTACCTCATCTCTGTAGGGATATAAAAAATAAAAATATATACCTACTCCCGTCTTGGGATAAATCCAGAATTGTGTGCAAGTATTTGAACACGACCCAAAATGTTGTATATATAACTTATTTTATCTACGCTGATAGTTAAGGATAAAAAATATTTACTCTTTATACGTAGGTACCTACTCATATTAACTAATAACTAATTTATTTTAAAAGTTGAACACACTGTTAAACTAATAAAAACTTTAGTAGGTACTATAGGATCGTACCCAAGTAAATATCTACGGAAAATTCTTGAGTTTTTTTTATTGATGTTGACTCGCCACATTTGGCTCAGTCGGTAAAAACTTAATCTTTAGTGAGATATTAACATATTTAACATTCTGGGTTCATGGTTCAATGTTCGGTCTTATCTCTGCATCACAAAAAAGTATGCATTATTATCTTGCATCAACAGACGCAGCTGCGCGAATCTCCTGTTAAAATCACGAAGTAAAAATGTTAACTGTTATGTTTACTTTTTTTAAGTACAGTAATGTTGTATTGATTTTATCGTCTGAGAATATTCCTTCTTCTTGGAAAGAAAACATTGCCTGTGAATCGTAAACATGATCACACCATATTTAAACTTGTGTACTTTGGTGATGATAAATTATACCTACATTATACTCCACGTTGTAGCACGCTCATTTTATTTCACTCTTTGGTCTAATATTACAAAATGTACCTTTAATTTTAAAAACCTGTAAATAATAACATTTACGGTTTGGTGGACTTACGTTTTTAAAATACTACACATATTTTTTACAGAACTTCAACTAAATCCAGATGTTAACTTGTATTAAATTCATGGAAAGCCTACAAAAATCTATACTTAAGTACCTACCTACAAACGAATACAAGTAACTCAGTAGAGTTGTATGTAAGTAAGTGCGCATCGCGATTCCGAATTTAGATATTAATATTATGGAAACTAAACTTTGATCTTTCGTGGATTTATTGGGTAAAAGCAAATTTTTATTTTGAAAAAGTAACTAAGTAACCATCCCGCCATTTTCATGAGTGGGTAGGCAGAGATACTTGGAACTCCAAACCACTCTATCTTACACATTTTTAAATTAGGACTGGAGGGGATACTTCACAAAGCGTAGTAATTTTTATGAGGACTAGTCTATGGTAAATCCATAGTATAATAGGTTATGAAATTAATACAGTAGGTTAAGATGGGTTGGGTTTAATAAAATAATTTTAATCAAATACCTATTTAAAAGCAATATCCTTTATAATATGAAATTTATACAGTAGGTTATGATTTTTTAATCCAACCAATCACAGCTTTGCCCATTTCTATGCTGTGCCTCTATAATCCAGAGAGTAAAAACTTGTGTGGAATTTTGACAGCTCTACCACGCTTTGTGAAGTATCCCCGGACTGTAGGATAACTGGTAGTTTTTGAATGCTGACTATGTGATTTTTGGTCACATAACTATTCAGGTGCCGACAGAGAGAAACGTCTTATTTGTTTTTAAGGTTAGAATAATCAAGACCTTTTTGTTGATGAAAAATTGAACAGTCGTAAAATGCATGTGAATAAAAATATCTACATTGAAATGCTCGCAGACTCGCCATACAGAAGTTAGTAAAAGTTCAAGGGGCGGCGATATGTGACTAATAGGTCACGCGAGGTCCTCAATTATTCACCGCCTCAAAGTGACGGTGAGATGTCGTGAAAGGTTAAGAAGCTCCAGGAACAGAATGCCAGTAACAAGTTACGATGCGAGACGGGGAAATTGCTCGGCACTGTGGGAATCGAACATCGTGCATTTATTAACCTTTAACTGCTGAGAAGGTGATTTTTGGTCACATAACTATTTAGGCGTTGAAAAGATACATTCCATTTTTAAAGACGTGTATTTTTTTCTGAGATTTATTTATTCATTTATTAAGGATTTTAACAGCTATTACAATGATCACTATCTAATAACAATTAAATAATTCTAAAGCCAATTACAAAAATCCACAGTTAATGTAATTCATATTATGATGAGTGATTATTAAAAAGTGAATGTGTGTTGTTTGTATGAGTGTGTTTTGTGTTAGAGTAAAGAGTGTGCAAGGCCTAGAGTTATAGTCGTGAATTATCCCCAAGCCGAGTTCCGAACATGCTTCGCGCATTGAACCCTATACTAAGTGCAATGCGCAAAACATAACCAAGAAGTCAGCCCAGATCCTCTCCACGACCACGACCCACAGCCTGAGTGTGTAAATATGCTTCTTGCTCAGTTAGTGCTCTTATAATAGTTTTTTTTGAATTTATTTTTTGTGGCAGTAAAAAAAACAATTTTGATTAAACCTGTGGTTATAAGAGTGCGTTAGGCGTGATACTGTGCTGTTCCGCGCATAGTCTGTCCGATACAGAGGCTCCTCAAAGAGGCCGGTGTGATTATAAGTTCAGGGTCCGAAGCGTTTATAATTAACGGCAAGTTAGAAACGCGAAATTAATAATTCCTAAATTCAATCACTACTATGGCGAAAGATCAAGTTGCAATCCCCAGAATCTTTAATTTTTTGCCTAGGGAGTTAATCAGCATTGCATTGGTAAGATAGCTTTGTTAAAAAGGGCCACCAGAGAGCACCTATTTAATCAAATAGTAAATGGGTGATATTTTTGAATTTTCACTTCTCATATTCTTTATACCCATGTACCCATGTACCTACCTATCTATGTATTGCTATTCCTTGTATTATACAGGGTGTAACAAAACTCGGTGTACAAGCGGGAAACCAGTGAATCTACATCGCATTTGGAGACGATTTTGTAATATGACTTTTTAATCTAAGTTGAAAAATCTGAGATTGAAAAAAAAAAAAATTTCTGCTCACAAAAGTTTCATAAGTATGGGAGATTAAATAAAATTGCTCCAATTTTTTATTAAAACGCGTTTTTTTAATTTACTTTCTTTATGGATAGTATTAATTTTATTAAATAAATTATATTTGACAACAAAAATTATCGAAAAAAAAATCTACCTCTAACTCGATTTTCTCGAAAACTATGAGTCTAATCAAAAAATTTTATCCCACAAATCGACTCCAAATATGACGTAGATTCACTGGTTTTCCGCTCGTACATCGAGTTCTGTCACACTTATTAAATTTTGGTTTTTTATTTATTAATTTTTTGTTAGTTACGATGATTTATATGCCAAGACCAACTAAAGAAATCCACTGATAACCACATGGTTAGTGGAATCTTTTTTATTTTTTGTTTTTAAAAATTTATTGAAAATAAACGCCATTTTGTGGCAATGAACTGAATTGTTTGTTGCCAGCTTGGGAAGCTCACCATCTTGACATGAGGGATTGATTATTAGAGAGAGGAAAAGAAAGAGCGAGGGTAGCTGAAAAATATGATATTGGTGGAGCAGAATAAGGGATAAATTATATTAGTGGTGTGACACCTAATAAACCACCAATAAAAATAATTGAATATTATAATGTTATAAAAATCCGTTGATTTGGGTCATTATATTCAAGTTTCAACAGGCGACAACCACCCACGAAAGCGCTCAGCCGGCAAGGTAGCCATCTTGCATGAAGAAGACCGTGCAATTATAGTACCAAATTACGTGATTTCTTTCTGGAACGGTGGTCTGATAAAGGAAGAGGTTGGGCGAAACACTTGGCTGCCCACATACTCCATAATATGACTTGTGCTTTTATGGTTCCTTGGATAATAAAGCTCCTATTTGATATTGGTAATAAGTTAAAATATTATATATGAAATAAAAATTGTAAGGATACAATGCACTCGGTCTATGAATGCAGTGTCCTATCCATTATTATGTAGGGAAAAACGACAGTCAGAAGAGGAAAAAGCTTTTTAAATAATATGTAGGTACTATGCGATGCGATCTCTCTCTCAGGCGAATGTGTGGTTAGTAAAACCTTATAGTAATTTAATATTATTTTAATATGTAAGCGCAAGCTATAGAAGTGGCACATTATTCTTTTCTTTTTTTTTCAAAACCATTCTATGTATATAAATTCACTGAAACACGAAGTGTGCAAAGGTACATTTGCAGTAAGATTTACTGAAAAAATAGAAAGTTTTACAATGCCTAATGGCGGGCTGCATATCGACAGTAACTAACGACACTGGGTACATTGGTTCACTTCTACCCCATTTACAAATTGAAGTGAACCAGGCAGATGGGTAGAGGTGGAACCATTGAATGTGTGAAAATAATGTTTTTGGAAATATAAACAAATAAAAATACAGGAGTTTTTATTTTTTTTTTACCAATGTCAGTTAAATAAATATATGCCAAAATTAAAAACAGTTTAAATAATTTTTTTAAATCACGAAAATCAATTACCTGTGAAACTGAACTCCTTATAACACCTTTGACACTCTTCGTCTGCTACAACCAAAGCATTACTACAATTGATACGAACATTTGCCGTAATGCACTGATGATATCAGGCAAATCAGGAAGTATACAAATATCCCCGTTATCCTTAGGAAAACCCAAAGCGACGAAAGTGCTCCCCGTTAGCATGCGCTATTTTGTTGTCTCTCGGAAGAACCTCGCCGGTGGAAAAGAGAGGCTGAAGCAGTCGCTAATCGCAAAACATTTCACACGCTTCCGCACTCTTATGGGCGACATTTTTAATGCCCCTCTATAACCTGTAATCACGCTTTTCTCCGTACTTAAGGGTATTTCCTATGTATGATATTGCACTTTTGTTTAAAATTAAATGCAGAAAGCAAATTTCAGAGATATGCATTATAAACAAGGCATCTGAGAAAAGTCTCGTACGTTAAATATGTTAGAAACGAATGGATCAATGAACAGAACGGCTAAAAGTGAGTCATGGTTCGAGCTGTGGCTTATGGATGTTTAAAGGTTCACATTCTACCCGGGTAGTATAAGACGTAAACATGATCAAAGTAAAACAAGGTTTTTTGAAGTAAAATTTTTAGTAAATTTGACTTAAAAGTGAATATAGTAAAATATTTCGGAAAGTCGACGTGCGTCACATTGAGAAGATGTATAAATGTGGAGGAAGCAAGCAAAGATTTACATTTGTAAGTCGCAAACTATGGTAATACCAGGACAGAGTGGATAGTGGCGGCAACTGAAATCCTCTCTGCCTACCCCTTCGGAGAAATTGTAAAACTGGACGATTACGTTGTTTAGCGTGTAATAAATGGTTCACTTTCTATATTATTTAAAAATACCCGTATATCTAATTTTAAGCTGTGTGTACGATTATAATTTCAGATTGTAGGCGTTTTAAGGATTTTACAGCGTAAATTGACAAAAATTATTATAATTTATCATCAATTGATTATAATTACTCACCATGGATGTCATAGTAATTTACCGTATTAGTGTATAACAGTATGCAGCAAAAATATTTTTTTACAACTTTCAAATTATATGGAATCAAATATAATTCGACATAATCTCATGTGCCTAAAAATTATTTTATAATATTTCATGTGTGATACCTTGGACTGACGACTGAAGCGTAAGACTGATCATATCCCATATTCATGTTATAAAATGATCAAGATACACTGCACTTGTATGTACTCAATGCAGTGCCCTACGCACCATTGGGTGCGGGATCAGGGAAAGTAATAGTAGTAGTAGAAAAAATATTTTATAATTATTAATTATCATGGTAAATAGTATTTATTCAAATCAGATAATCTCAAAACATCAAAAAGTGTAATGTGTAAAATAGGTATCTACACGAAAAAATCAAATCACATCCTTTGAGCATAATATTATATCCTCTTCATTCAGTATGGTAAATTGGAGCTATTTAAAAATTAGGAATGATGGAACGCTCTAGATAGTTTTGTTTGAGTTGGATTGGCGCGGCCGGAAGTGACGGCGGCTCTATGGTCCACTGCCCACTATTGACTGTGGTATGCAGAGTGGAGTATAGTTTATGGGTGAATCCTGCGCCCATAGAGTACGAACAATAATATAAACCGGACTTAAAAACCATGTCTTTCGAAAAAAACACTATTAGTACACCTCCACAGTTTTACATAATATTAAAATTCTTAATCGGCACGAGACGTATTTGAATTACCTTAGGTACTACTAACAATTATTTAATAAAAGAGTTTCTTAGACACTAATGATATCTCTACAATTTACTCTAACACAGTGCATGAATGAAGTTCCCTTCCTTTACTTATAATTGCCTTTAGCAAACATGTTCAGTAACAGAATTTGAGTAAAACGAAAGAAGATATTATTGACACAGCTAAACAGGAAGAAATATATACTGACTCGGTGTCTCTTGTCACTGTTGTTTGTGATATGGGTATTTGTTATTTGTTTTTCTAAATTGATAACAAGCTATGATAGGCGTGTACACGTTGATGTTGATATTCTTCATAATTCAAATACAAATACAAATAATACCACAGTGGTGTAAATTTTATTTTTATGTTACAAAATGTGAGCCACGATCGCGATAGGTTAGTGCATTTACATAAATACATGTACAATTTCTAGGCAGTGCCTTATGCACCATTAGGAGCGGATAAGGTAAAGTAGTATTAGTAGTAGCAAATTTACATACATACTCCAGCGCTTCGATTCTGTAAGTGTTTTTAAAACTACTGCGCATACGATTTTGTACTGAATTCGTATGCGCAGAAGTGTCTAAAACCTTAGAGAATCGCACCGCAGATACTCACAAAACTAGATTTTTTCTTATGATGGAAGTAGATATATTAATTTTTTATATCTCTACAGAGATAAAGTAGCTTTCTTTAAAACTCGGGAATATGAATATTCAAGCGTTTACAGGGCTTATGATCTGTCATTAGCTGGGCTAAGTGGCCATTTGACGTATTACAATCTTCTCCATTCCGCTAATAAGCGAATATTTATATTAATGTATACATATAAAAAATGAGTATACATATATTGTTATTAATGTATCTAATAACCATGATATAAATATGTCTGAATGCATCAATATTTCATATTACTGACTAAAATATTTACATAATATCTTCGCATAGTAGGTATATATTTTTTTTATTATTTTCTCACAATCGCTTTCCTGTCTCCTGTCCCCGATCAACATTCTCGCCTCTTCCTATGTCAATCCCGAATCCATCAGCTCCGAAGAATGCGCCCGATAGATTGTTATCGAAATTAAGTTTGTAAAGAGTTTATCTATATCATTATATAATATGTAGGTACTTACATCAGAATATTTTTGGCAAACAATGGAGTGTGCATTTTCCAAAGAAAAGCTACAAAACCGCAACTACCCTTCACTACTTTCCGCGCATGCGCTCTCCACCCCCTGTCATTTAACCCACCCACGGCGGAGCGTTCATTAGGCGGGCCATGTATTCATATTCATGGTGGTAGAATGCAGTTAGCAACCCCTGTACCAGCCTCCCTAACTCCAGGGGATGAAGCCGATGTTTTCTAATTCGAGAGACCGTGAAAAGTTACCCAAACTTGTAGTCAATACAAATAAAGATATTATTATTATTATTATTAGGATAATTTATATAGCGCCGTTTTCGTAAGAATATACCTCAAGGGCGCTTCAAATATTGAATTTAACGGCTCGGGAAATTTATACGATGTTTTTTATGGTTAGTTAAGTTGTGTAGGTATTGGCAAAAAAAGTTGACTGTGATAAAAATTCTGTTAATTTGTATGTATACTTTAATAACAGTGAAGAAGTCTTGTAAAATAATTTTGCAACATAAAAAATACTTCAAACGAATAATTTCTTAAAGGCGTTATCAGTTTATTCAAATTATTTGAGCTGCAGGCTGCACAAAATTATTTTCGAAAAATAAAAAACAATGGAAATATCTACTTATGTTAATGCAAATAAAATTATTTAAGCTTATTAAGTAATTAAAACGAATAAGGTTCTATCGATAATATTATTTAAAATATGCAAAATAATAATTATAAAGTACTTACGACCCATTTAGATCCATTTAGACTTTAGACCTTTTTTAAACATTTTAAATTTTTGAAATAAACCCATTTAAAAAACCAAATTCTAACAATTTAATTTTTTTATATTCCAGTTCTCTTCATAATAGAGCTAGCGCTAGGCTTATCCAGCAAAAGGGCCTTTCAATGATAATTTTGATTTTTTTAAAAAAATATTTTTTTATTTTTATTTTTATTGACCCTTGATCACGCCAAACAAGTTTTTACTTGTTTTTCGGTGTGTTTCTTCTACCGCGTTTAAATAAAACTTGTTATATAAAATCTTTTACAAAATTTGTTTCAAGATGGTTAATAATACACATTTTTAAACAAATTTTACTTTTTACGTCTGTTTTATGGCGGCTGAATATATTTTCAAAATTCTCGTGACATTTCATCCCCTATAAGCGTGCCGGTGCGCGGTATAATGAAATTCCACAGCCCCACCCCCCGGGCAGCCACCCCACCCCACTCCCCTTCCGCACAACATGGTTACTGGCCACCCCGCACACTTATACCACCCCATTTACCATGCTCGTCCTACACGAAACTACCCCAGAAAGCTAAGTGTTAGGGGTTGCGTCAGAGCAATGCATAATAATCAATGACTTAATCATTTACTTGTGATGTTTTATGACAGCTCGAATTATAATCTCAGCTTCCTACTAGCACTACTTTCTTATATCCGTACATGGACATCAAGTGCAGTGAATCTTGTTTATTTCTTACACGAAGGCAAGATGCTCAGTCTTACGTTGCAGTACCAGTCTAAGGTAAAACATGTGAAATAGTTTAGATGAAAAACACATTCAAATAAATGTTTCATATTTCATTCATAATAAAATACTTTTAAAAAAAATAATTTAAAAAATCAAAAATTTTTTTTTAAAAAATTTTTTGTTTCCCGG
>JAGVSP010007555.1:2500-33868 GCA_022494985.1 Micrasema minimum
TTTTTGTGGGGGGGGGGGTGGGGTTTGGTGTGGTGGGGGGTTTGGGGGTGGTGGGGGGTGGGGGGGGGGGGGGGTTTGGGGGGGTTGTTTTTGTGGGGGGGTGTGTGGGGGGTTGGTGGGGTTTGGGTTTTGTGGTTGGTGGGGGGGGGGGGGGGGGTTTTGGGGGGTTTGGGTGTTTGGGTTTGGGTTTGTTGGGTTGGGGGGGGGTGGTGGGGTTGTGTGGTTGGTTGGGGTTTTGGTGGGGGGGTTTTGTGTGGGGGTGGTGGGGGGGTTGGGGGGGGGGGGGGGGGTGGGGGTGGGGGGGGGTGGGGGGGGTTGGGGTGGTTTGGGGGGGTTGGTTTTGGGGGGTTTTTGGGGGGGGGGGGGTTGGTTTTTGTGGGGGGGGGGGTTTTTTGTTTGGTGGGGTTTTTTGTTTGGGTTTGGGGTGGGGTGTTGGGGGGGGGGGGGGGGGGGGGTGGGGGGTGGTGGTGTTTTGTGGGGGGGGGTGGGGGGGGGGGGGTGTTTTTGGGGGGTTTGGGGTTGTGTTGTGTGGGTGGTTGGGGGGTGGGGGGGGGGGGTTGGTGGGGGGGGGGGGGGGGGGTGGGGGTTGGTTGGTGGGGGGGGGGGGGGTGGGGGGTGGGGGGGGTTGGGGGTTTTTTGGGTGGTTGGGGGGGGGGTTTGGGGGGGGGGGGGGGGGGGGGTTTGGGGGGGTGGGGGGGGGGGTTGGGGGGGGGGGGGGGTTTGGGGGGGGGGGGGGGGGGTGGGTTTGGGGTGGTTGGTGGGGGGGGGGTTTGGGGGGGGGTGGGGGGGGGTGGGGGGGGGGGTGTGGGGTGGGGTGTGGTGGGGTGGGGGGGGGGGGGGGGGGGGGGGGGGGGGGGGGGGGGGGGGGTTGGGGGGGTGGGGGGGGGGGGTTTTTGGGTGGGGGGGGGGGGTGGGTGGGGGTTGGGGGGGGGGGGGGGGGGTTTGGGTGGGGGGTTTGGTTGGGGGTGGTGGTTGTTTGTGGTTTTTTGGGGGGTGGGGGGGGGGGGTGGTGGGGGGGTTTTGGTTGGGGGTTGGGGGGGTGGTGGGGGGGGGGGGGGGGGTGGGGGGGGGGGTGGGGGGGGGGGGGGGGGGGGTGGTTGGGGGGGGGGGGGGGGGGGGGGGGGGGGTGGGGTGGGGTGGGGGGGGGGTTTTTTTTGTGGGTTTGGTTTTTTGGGGGGGTGTTTTTTTTTTTTTTGGGGTTTTTGGGTTTTTTGTTTGGGGGTGGGGTGGGGTGTTGGGGGGTGGGGGGGGTTGGTTTTGTGGGGGGGGGGGGGGGGGTTTTTTTTGGGGGGTGGGGGGGTTGGGTGGGGGGGGTTGGGGGGTGGGGGGGGGGTGGGGGGGTGGGGGTGGGGGGGTGTTTGGGGGGGGTTGGGGGTGGGTTTTGGTGTGGGTGGGGGGGGGGGGGGGGGGTTGGGGGGGGGGGGGGGTTTTTGGGGGGTGTGGTTGGTGGGGGGGGGGGGGGGGGGGGGGGGGGGTGGTTGGGTGGTGTTTGGGGGGGGGGGGGGGGGGGTGGGGTGGGGGGGGGTGGTGTGGGGGTGGGTTTTTGGGGGGGTTTGTGGGGGGGGGGGGGGGGGGGTGGGTTGGGGTTGGTGGGGGTGGTGGGGGGGGGGGGGTTTGGGGGGGGTTTTGGGGTGGGTTGGGGGGTGGGTTTGGGGGGGGGGGGGGGGGGTTTTTGGGGTTGGGGTGGGGGGGGGGGGGTGTGGTTGGGGGGGGGTTGGGGGTTGGGGGGGTGGGGGGGGGGTGGGGGGGGGGGGGGGGGGGTGTTTTGGGGGGTTGGGGGTTGTTTTGGTTGGGGGGGGGGGGGTTTTTTTGTGGGGGGTTTTTTTTTGGGGGGTTTTTTTGTGGTTGGGGGTTTTGTGGATTGGTTTGTGTGTGGGGGGTGTTGGGGTGGGTGGGGGTTGTTGTTTTTGGGGGGGGGGGGGGGGTGGGTGGGGGGGGTGGGGTGGGGGGGGGGGGGTTGGTTGGTTTTGGGGTTGGGGGTTGTGGGGGGTTGGGGGGGTGGGTGGTGTGGGGGTGTGGGGTGGGGGGGGGGGGGGGGTGGGTTTGGGGGGTTTTTGGTGGGGGGGGGGGGGGGGGGGGTGGGGGGGGTTGGGGGGGGGGGGGGGTGGGGGGTGGGGGGTGGGGGGGGGGGGGGGTGGGGGGGGGGTGTGGGGGTTTTTGGGGGTTGGTTGTTGTGTTGTGGGGGTGTGTTTTTTTGTTTTGGGGGGGGGTGGGGGGGTTGTTGGGGTTTGGTGGGGGGGGGGGGGTTTGGTGGTTTTTGGGGGGGGGGGTGGGTTTGTGGGTGGGGGGGTGTTGGGGGGGGTTTGGGGGGGTTTGTTGGGGGGTGTTGGGGGGGGGTGGTTTTGGGGTGGTTTTTGGGGTGTTTTTGTTGTTTGTGGTTGGGGTGTTTTTTTGGGGGGGGGGGGGGGGGGGGTTTGGTGTGTGGGTTTTTTTTTGGGTGTGTGGGTTTTTTGGTTGTGTTTTGTTGGGGGGGGGTGTGGTTGTTGTGGGTGGTGTTGGGGTGTTGTGTGGGGGGTGTTGGGGGTGGGGGGGGGGGGGGGGGTGTTGGGGGGGTGGGGGTGGGGGTGTGGTGGTGTGGGTTGGGGGGGGGGGGGGGGTGGTTGTGGGGGTTGGGGGGGGTGGGGTTGGGGGTGGGGGGGGGTGGGGGGGGTGGGGGGGGGGGGGGGGGGTGGTGGTTGTTTGGGGGGTGTGGGTGGTTGGTTTTTGGGTGGGGGGGGTGGGGGGGGGGGGGGGGGGGGTTTGTGTTTTTGTGGTTTTGGGTGTGTTTGGGTTGGTTGGGTTTGGTTGTTGGGTTGGGGGTGTGTTTGTTTGTTGTTTGTTTGGGTTGGGGGGGTGGGGGGGGGGGGGGGGTGGGGGGGGGGGTTGGGGGGGTTTGGGGGGGGGGGGGGGGGGGGTTGTTTTGGGGGGTGGGTGGGGGGTGGTGGGGGGGGGGGTGTTTTGTTTGTGGGGGGGGTTGGTTTTTTTTTTTTGGGGTTGGGGGGGGGGGTTGTTTTGTTTTTGGTTGGGTGTGTTTGGTGGGGTGTGTGTGGTTGTGGGGTGGGGGGGGGTTTGTGGGTTTGGGTTGGGTGTGTTATTGTGGGTTGGTGGTTTGGGGGGGGGGGTGTGGGTTTTGGGGGTTTGGGTTGTTGTGTTGGGGGTTGTTGGGGGGGGGGGGGTGGTTTGTGTGTTTGGTGGGGGGGGGGGTGGTTTTTGGTGGGTTTGTTGTGGTTGATGTTTTTTGGTTTGTGGTGTTGGGTGTGGTTGTTTGGGGGTGGGGGGTGGGGGGGGGGGGTTTGTTTTTTTGTGTTTGGGGGGGTTTGTGGTTTTGTTTTGTTTTTGGTTGTGGGTGTTGTTGGGGTTTTGTGGGTTGGTGTTGGTGGGTGGTTGTTTTGGGGGTGGTTGTTTTGTTGGGGTGGTTTTTGTTGTTTTGGGGGTTTTGTTGGGGGGTGGTGGGGGGTTTTGGTGTGGGTTTTTTGTGTTTTTTTGTGGGGGGGGGGGGGGGTGGTTTGGGGGGGTGGTTTGTTGGTTGTGTTGTTGTATTGGGGGGGGGGGGGGGTGGGGGGTGGGTGATTTTTGGTTGTTGTGTGTGGGGTGGGGTTTTGTTGTGTGGGGGGGGTTGTTTGTTTGTTTGTGGTTTGTTGTTTTTTGGGTTTGGGTTTTTTTGTTGTGGGGGGGGTTGGGTGGTGGGTGGTTTTGTTTTGGGGGTGTGTTTTGTGGTTTTGGTGTGGGTTTTTTGTGTTGGGGGTGGTGGGTGGTGGGTGTGGGGTGGTGGTTGGGTGTGTGTTGTTTTGGTGGTGTGGTGTTGTTGGGTGTGGGGTGTTGGGGTGTGGGGGGTGTGGTTGGTTGGGTGTGGGTTTGTTTTTGTTGTGTGGTGTGGGGGTGGGGGTGGGGGTGGGGGTGTGTTTTTGTGGGTGTGTGTGGGGGGGGGGGTGGGGTTTTTTTGTGGTTGTGTTGGGGGGGGTATGTGTTTTTGGGGTTGTTGTATGTGTTGTTTTGGGGGGGGGGGGTGTGGTTTGGGGTTTTGGGTTTTTTGGGTTGGTTGTGTTTTTTTGTGGGGGGTGTGGGTGGTGGTTGTGTTGGTTTGTGTGGGTTTGGTGGGGTTTTGTTGTTGTGGTGGGGGGTTTGGTGTGGTTTGTTTGGGTTGGTTTTTTTTTGTTTGTGTGTTTGGTTTGTTGGTTTTGATTTGGGGTTGTTTTTTTTTTTTTGTGGGTGTTGTGGTTTTTGGGGGGTGTGTTGTTTGTTTGTGGGGGGTGTGGGGGGTGGGGGTGGGTTTTGGGGGGGGTGGGTGTGGTTTTGTGGTTTGGTGGTTTTGGGTGGTGTTGGTGTTGGTTTTTTGGTTGTTTGGGTGGTGTTTTGTGTGTTTTTGGTTTTTTTGGTTTTTTTGGTTTTTTTGGTTTTGGGTGATGTTTGTTTGTGTGTTTGGGTTGTTGTTGGTGTTGTTTTTTTTGTTGGGTTTGGTTTTTTGGTTGTTGGGGGTGTTTTTGTGGTTTGGTTTTTTTGTTTTTTGTGTGGGGTTTGTGGTTTTTTTTTTGTTTTGTTTGATTGTGGTTTTTTTGGGGTTTTAGTTTTTTTGTTGTGGGGGGTTTGGTTTTTTTTTGTGTGTTGGTGGGGTTTTGTGGTTGTTGTTTTTGTGTTTTTTTTGGGGTTGTGTTTTGGGGGTTTTGGGTGGTTTGTTTTTGTTTTTTTTTGGTTTGTTTTTTTTTTTTTTTTATTTGGGGGGTTGGTTTTTTTTTTTGTTGTTTTTTTGTGTTTGTTTTGTTTTTTTTGTGTTTATTTTGTTGGGTGTTTGTAATTGTGGAGTTGTTTTTTTGGGGTGGTGTTTTGTGTTTTGTTTGGGTGGTGTTTTGTTTGTTGGGTGTTTTTTTGTTTTGTGGTGGTTTTTGTGGTGGGGGTGGGGGTGTGTTGTGGTTTTTTTGGTTTTTGGGGTTTGGGATTGTGGTTTGTGGGGGTGTTTTGGGGGGTTGTGTTTTGGGGGTGTTTGGTTTTTGGGTGTTTGGGTTTTTTTTTGTTTTTTTTTTGTGTGAGGGTGGGTGTTGGGTTGGGGTTGGTTGGGGTGTTTTTGGTTTTGTGTGTTTTTGGGGGTGTGTTTGTGTTGGGTGGTTGTTTGGTGTTTTGGGTGGTTTTGTTGTGATGGGGGGGTGTTGTGGTTTTTTTGGTTTGTGTTTGGGGGTGGTGTTTTTTGTGGTTTTTGGGTTTTTTTGTTGGTGTTTGGGTTGTGTGTTTGTTTTGTTTGGGTTTGGGGGGGGGGGGGTTGGTGTGGGGGTGGTTTGGGTTGGGGTGGGGGTGGGTGGGTTTGGTGTTGTTGGTTTTTTTGGTGGTGGTTGTTGGGGGGGGTTGGGTTTTTTTTTTTTTGTGTGGGTGGGGTGTTTTGTTTGGTGTTGGGTGTATTTGAGGTTTATGTTGGTTTGGTTTTGTTGTTGTATTTTGTTTTGTGTGGTTAGGTATGTTTTTTGGGGGTTGTGTTGTTGGTGGTGGTGGTTTTGTTTTGGTGGGGGTTGGTTTGTTTGGGGGGGGGGTTTGTTGGTTGTGGGTGTTGGGTTTGGTGGTTTGTTTTTTGTGGTTTTTTTTGTGGTGTTTGGGGGGGTTGTGTTGTTTGTGTTGGTTGGGGTTTTGGGTTTTTGTTTTTTTTGGTGGGTGTTGTTGGTTTGTGGTTGTGTGTTTTGGTTGGGTTTTGTTTGTTTGTGGGGGTTTTGTTGGTTGTTGGTTTGTTTTTGTTTGTTTTTTTTTGGGTTTTTTTGGGTTTTGTGTGGGTGTGGGTTTGTTTTTTTTTGTGTGGTTTGAATTTTTTGGGTGGGGTTTTTTTTGGTTGGGGGGTTTTGGTTTGTGGTGGGGGGTGGGTTTGTTTGTGGTGGTTTTTAGGGAGGGGTTTTGTGTTTTTTTTTTTTGGGTTGTTTTTTTTTTTTTTTTGGTTTGGGGTTTTTGTTTTGTTTGGTTTGGTGTTTTTGGGTTGGTGGTTTTGGTTTTTGTTTTTTTTTTTTTTGTTGTTTTGTGTGTTGTGTTTTTTTTGTTATGTTGGGGTTGTTTTTTGGTGTTTGTGTGTGTTGGGTTTGGTTGTTTGTTGGATGTTGGGTGTTTTGTTTTGGGGTTGTTGGTGTTTTTGGGTGGGTTTTTATTTGTTTTGGGTTGGGGGTTTGGTTGGTGGGGGGGTTTTGGGTGGGGTGGTTTTGTGTTGTGGGTGGGGAGTTGGGGTTTGTTTGGGTGGGTTGTGTGTGTGTGGGGGTGGGGGGGGGGGTTTTGTGTTGGGTTTATTTGGGGGTTTTTGGGTGTTGTGGGGGGGGTGTGGGGTGGTGGTGTGTGTTGTTGTTTGTGGGTGTGTTTTGGGTTTTGGTTTTTTTGGTGTTGTGTTTTTTGTTTTTAGTTTGGTTTGTTGTGTTTGTGGTTTTTTGTGTTGGGGTGGGGTGTTTGGTTTTTGGGGGGGGTTGTTTTTGTTTTTTTGGGGGGGTTTGTTTTGGGTTTTTGTTTTTGTTTTTGTGGTTGTGTTGTGTTGTTTTTTTTTTTTTTGGGTGTGTTGGTTGGTTTGGGTTTGGGGTGGTGGTTTTTTTTTGGGGGGTGGGTGTATTGGTTTTGTGTTTTTTTTGTTGTTTTTTTTTTTTTTTTTTTGGGGTTTTTTTTTGTGTGGTTTGATTGTTTGTGTTTGTTTTTTTTTTGGGGGTGTTGGTGATTTTTTGTTTTGGTTTTTTTTTTGGTGTTGTTGTGTTGGGTGTTGGGGGGTGGTGTGGTTGGTTTGTTTTTGTTGTGTTGGTGTGTTTTTGTTTTGTGTTTGTGGGGGGGGGGGGTGATTTTTTTTTGGGGGTGTTGGTTTTGGGGTGTGTGTGTTTGTGTGTGGGTTGTTTTTGTGGGGGTGGTGGTTTTTTTGTGGGTTTTATTTAGTGTGTGTTGGTTGGTTTTTTTGTGTTTGTGGTGGTTTTTGGTTGTTTTTTTTGTGGGGTGGTTGTGTGTATTTTTGTTTGGTTTTTGTGTTTTGTTGTGTTTTTTTGTTTTTGTGTGTTGTTTTGTAGTGAGGGTTGTTGGGGTGTTTTTTTTTTTTTTTTGTTGTTTTTTGTGTTTTGTGGTTGTGGTTGGGTTTTGTGGGGTTATTTTGTTTGTTTTTGTGTTGTGTTTTTGGTTTTTTTGTGGTTTGTTGGGTTGTATGGTATGGGGGGTTTTTGGGGGGGTTGGAGTTGGTTTTGTTGTGTTTTTGGTGGTTGTTTGTGTGGTTGGTGTTTTTTTGTTGTTGTGTTTTTTTTTTGGGGTTTGGTTGGTTTTTTTTTTTGTTGTGTTTTTTTTTTTGTTTTTTTTTGTTTTTTGGTTTTTTGTTTTTGGTGTTTGTGTTGTTTGTGTTGGTTTGGTTTTTGTGTTTGTGTTTATTTGTTTGTTGTTTTTTTTGTTTGTTTTGTTTTTGTGGTTGGTGTGTGTGGTTTTTTTGTTTTGTGTGGGGTGTGGGTTTTTTTTTGTGTGGGGGGTAAGGTTGGGGGGTTTTGGTTGGTTTATTGGTTTTTGGTGGGATTTGGAGGGTTTGGTTGTTGTTGGTTTGTTGGGTTTGTGGGTGGTTTGGTTTTGGTTTTGGTTTGTGTTGGGGTTGTTTTTTGTTTTGTGTTTGGGTTGTTTTTTTGTTTTGTGTTTTGTTTGTGGGGGTGTGTTTTTTTTTGTTTGGTGGGGGGGGTTGTTTTGGTTGTTTGTTGTGTTTTTTTTTTTATGGGTTGGGTTTGGTTTTGTTTATTTTTTTGTTTTTATTGTTTTGTGGTGTGGGTTTTTTTTTTTTTGTGGGTTATGGTTTTTTTTTTTTTTTGTTTATTTTTTTTTTTTTTTTTTTTTTTTTTTTTTTTTTTTATTTTTTTTTGATTTTTTTGATGTTTTGTGGTTTTTTTTTTTTTAGTTTTGTTTGGTTTTTTGGTTTTTTTTTTTTTTTTTATGTGTTATTTGGGTTTTATTTTTTTTTTGTTATTTTTGTTTGTTTTTTGTTTTTTTGTTTTTTTTTTTGGTTTTTTATGGTTGGTGGTTTGGTTTGTGTTGTTTTGTTTTGTGGGGGGTGGTGTTTGTGTTTTTTTTTGTTTTGTTTTGTGGTTGGGTTTTGTTTTGTTTAATTTTTTTTTTTTTTTGTTTTTTATTTTTTTTTTGTTTTTTTTTTTGTGGGTGTTTTTGTTGTGGTTGTTGGTGTTTTTTTTTTGGTGTTTGGTTTTTTTTTTATTGGTTTTTTTTGTGGGTGTGGTTTTTTGTGTTTGGGTGTTTTTTTTTTTTTTTGTTTTGTTTTTTTTTTTTTTTTGTGGGGGTTTTTTGTTTGTTGGTTGTTTTTGTTTTTTTGGATTTTTTTTTTTTTTTTTTGTTTTTTTTTTTTTTTGGTTTGTTTGTATTTTGGTAGGTTTTTTGTTTATTTTTTGTTTGTTTTTTGTTTTTTGTTGTTTTATTTTTTTTTTGTTTGTTTTTTGTAGGGGGTTGTTTTTTGTTGGTGTTTTGTTGGTATATTTTTTTAGTGTTTTTTTTTTTGTGTTATTTTTAGTTTTTTTTTTTTTTTTTTTGTTTTTTGGTTTTTTTGTTTTAGATTTTTTAGTATGTTTTTTGTGTTTTTTTTGTTTGTTTTGTTTAGTTTTTGTTTTTTAGGGTTTTTTTTGGTATTTTTTTTTTGTTTTGAGGGTTTTTTTGTGTATTGGATTTTTTTTTTTTGTTTTTTTTTTGGTTTTTTTTTTTTTTTTTTTGTGGTTTGTTTTATATTTGTTGTTGTGTTTTTTTTGGTTTTTATTATGTTTTTTTAAATGGTTTTGTTTTTGTTTTGTTTGTTTTTGTTTTTTTTTTTTTTTAGTTTTTTTTTTTTGGGTTTGGGGTTTTTTATTTTTTTTTTTTTTTTTTATTTTTTTTTTTTGTTTTTTTTGTTTTTTTGGTTTAGTGTTTTTTTTTTGATTTTTTTATTTGGTTTTTGTTTATTGGGTTTTGGTTTTTTGGTTTGGTTTTGGGTGGTGTTTATTGTTTGTTTTTTGGTGGGTTGGGGGGTTTGAGTTTTTGTGGGGTTTTTGTGGTGGGATTTTTTTTTTGTAGTGTTGTTTTGTTTTTTATTTTTTTTTATTGGTGTTTGTTTTTTTTTT
This sequence comes from Micrasema minimum, assembly GCA_022494985.1. Taxonomy (NCBI): domain Eukaryota; kingdom Metazoa; phylum Arthropoda; class Insecta; order Trichoptera; family Brachycentridae; genus Micrasema; species Micrasema minimum. Next base: position 11,536 of record JAGVSP010007555.1, read on the forward strand.
TTTTTTTGTTTTTTTGTTTATTTTGTTTTTTTTTATTTTTGTTTAAAGTTTTTATTTTTGTTGTTATTGTTTGTATTTGGGTTTTTTTTGGTTTTTTTTTTTAGAGTTTTTGAAATTTTTTTTTTTAATTTTTTTTATTTTTTTTTTGATTTTGGATTAAAGTGTGATTTTTTTATTTGGTGAAATTTGTTATTTGTTTTTTTTATTTTTTTTATGTTTTTGTTTGTTATGTTTTAGTTTTTTTTATTGTTTTTTTTTTTAAAAAATTTGTAATTTTGGGTTAAGTTGTGGTTTTTTTTTTTTTTTATTTTTGTTTTTTATTGATTTTTTTTTTTTTTGGTTTAGTTTTTGTGTTTGGTTTTTGGTTTTGGAAGTTGTTTGTTTTTTTTTGTTTTTTTTGGTTTTATGTTTTTGTTGTTTTTTGTTTTTTTTGTGTTTGTTTGTGATTTTAACAATATTTTTTTTTTGTTTTTTTTTTTGTTTGTTTTTTTTTTTTTATTTATTTTTTTTGTTTTTTTTATTTGTTATGTAATTTTTGTTTTTTTTTTTTTTTTTTTTATTTTGTATTTTTTTTTTAGGTATTTGTTTGGTGTTTTTTTAAAGATTTTGTTGGTTTTTTTTTGTTATTTTTTGTTTTTTTTTTTTGTTTTTTGGAAATTTTTTTTTGGTTTGTTTTTATTTAATTTTTTTTTTTTTTTTTATTTTTTTTTTTTTTGTTTTTTTTATGTTTTTTGTATTGTTTTTTTTTTTAGTTTTTTTTTTGATTTTTTTATTGTATATTTTTTATTGTTTTTTTTTTATTTTTTGTGTTGATATTTATTTTGGTTAGTTTTTTTTTTTTTTATTTTTTTTTTTTTTTTGTTTTTTTGTTGGTTTTTTTTTTTGTTTATTATGTATTTTTTATTTTTTTTTTTTTTTTTTTTGTTTTTTTTTTTGTTTGTTTAGTTTTTTATTTTTGTTTTTGTTTTTTTATTTTTGGTTTGTTTTTTTGTTTATTTTGTGTGTTGTAATTATTTATTTTTGGTTTTATGTTTTATGTTTTAATAGATTTTTTTTGTTTATTATTTTTTATTTTTTTTAATTAATTGTTTTTTTAGTTGTTTATTTTTTTTTGTGTTTTTTTTTTTTTTTTGTATGAAAGTAGGGATTTTTATTTTTTTTTTGTTTTATTATAGTTTTTTTTGTTTTTTTTTTTTTTTTGATTTTTTTTTTTTTTTAGATTTTTTTTTTTGTTTTTTTTTTTTTTTTTTTATTTTGTTTATTTATTTTTGTTTTTTATTATGTAGTTTTTGTATTTGTTTTTTAATTTTTTTTTTTTTTTTTTTTTTGTTTTTTTTTGTTTTTTTTTGGTTTTATGTTTTATTTTTTGTTTTTGTTTAATTTTTGGTAATTTTGATTGTTATTTTTTGGTGTTATGTTTTTTTTTTTTGGTTTGTTTTTTTATTTGTTTATTTTGATGATTTTTATATATTGGTTTTTTTGTTATTATTTTTGTTTTGATTTTTGGTTATTTTATTTTGTTTTTTTTGTTTTTTTTATTTATGATTGATTTTTTTTTTTGTTTTTTTATTTATTTTAAATTTTTTTGTTTTTTTTATTTTTTTTTTTTTTTTTATTTTTTTTTTTGTGGTTTTTATTTGGTTTTTTTTGTTTTTTGTTGTTGGTTGGATTTTTTTTTTGTTTTAGAATTTTTTATTTTTATTTTTTTTTGGGTATGTTTATTGTTTTTTTATTTTTTATTTTATTGTTTTGTTTATATGTATTGATTTTTTTTTTTGTTTATGTTTTTTTTGTTTTGTATTTTTTTTTTATTTGGTTTTTTGTGATTTGTATTTTTATTTTTTTGTTTTTTTATTTTTGATTTTTTTTTTTTTATTTTTTTTTTTTTTTTAATGTTTTTTGTTTTATTGTTTTTTTTAGTTTTATTTTTTGATTGATTATTTTTTTGGTTGAAGTTTTTTTTTTTTTTTTTTTATTTTTTTTTTTTTGGATTGTTATTGTTTTTATTTTGATTGTTTATTTTTTATTGGGTTATGTTTGTGAAGTTTTAATTTTTTTGTGGTGTGGTTTGGGGGTGTTTGTTTTTGAGGGTTTTGTTGTTGTTTGAGTGTTTTAGGGGGTTTTTATTTTTTGTTGTATTGGGAATTTTGTGTTGTTTTTGGGTTTTGTATTTTTTTTGTATAATTTTTATTGTGTGTTATTTGATTTTTTTTTGTTTTATTATAATATGTTGTTTGGTTTTATGATTTTTTTTTTTAGTTTTTATTTGGTTTTTTTTTTTTTTGGTATTTTGTTTTTTTAGGGGTTTTTGTTTTTGGTTTGTATTTTTTTTGTGTGTGTTGTGTTTTTTTTATTTTTTTTTTTTTTTGTTTATTTTGATTTTTTTGTTGTTTTGGGTTTTTTTTGTTTGTTTGTGTTGATTTGAGTTTGTTTTTTTATTTGAGTTTTGGTTTATTTTATTTTTTTTTATGTTTTGGTTTTTTGATTTTTTTTTAAGTTTTTTTTTAAATGTTATTATTTTTTTTTTAGTTTTTTTTTATTTATTTTTTTTTTATTTTAATTTTTTGTTTTTTTTTTTTTTTTAGATTTGTATATTGTTTTTTTTTTTTTTTTTTTTTTTTGTTTTGATTTTGTTTTTATTTTATTTTTGATTAATTTTAAATTTTATTTTTTGTTTGTATGTTTTTAGTAATTTTTTGATTTTTTTTTTTTTTGGTTTTTTTTTATATTTTTTATTTATTTTATGTTTTTTTTTTTTTTTTTTTTAGTTTTGTATTTTGTTAAGTGATATGTTTTTTTTAATGTTTTTTTGTTTAATTTTTTTTATATTTTGTTGTGTGTTATTTGTTTTTTTTTTTTTTGTTATTATTTTTTGTTTTTATTTTGTTTTTTGTTTTTTTTTTTATTTGTTTTTTTTGTTTGTGTATTTTTATTTGTTTTAGTTTTTGTAAGTTTTATTATTTTTTTTATTTGTTTTTTTTTTTTTTTGTATATTAAGTTTTTTGTTTTTTTGTTTTTTTGGTTTTTTGTTTTTTTTTTTTTTTTTTTTTTTTAGTTGTATTTATAATTATTAAAATTTTTATTTTTGGTTATTTGTTTTTTTTTTTGTTTTTTTTTTTGATTTGTTTTTTTTTTAATTTTATTTTTATTTTTTTTTTTTTTTGTTATTTTTTTGTTTTTTTATTTTTTTTTTTTTTATTTGTTTTTTTTTTTTTTTTTTGTTTGTTTAGTTTTTTTTTTTGGTTTTATGAATTATTTGGTTTTATTTTTTTTAATTTTTTGTTTTTTTTTTTATTTGGTTTTTTTTAATTTTGTTTTTTTTTATTATTTTTTTTTTATTTTTTTTTTTGGTTTTTTTTTTTTATGTTTTTTTTTTTTTATTTTTTTTATATTTTTTATGATTATAAATTTTTTATTTTTTTTTTATTTTTTTTTGATTTTTTTTTTTTTTTTTTGTTTTTATTTTTTTTATTTATATATTTAATTAATAATTTTTATTGAAGGATTGTTTTTTTATAGGATTTAAATTTTAGAAATTTTTTAGTTTTTATTTTTTATTATTTTTTTATTAATTTTTATATATGAGTTATTATTTAATTATATTGAGAGATTGATTATATTATTATGTTTTTTTTTTTTTTTTTTTTATTTGTTTTTTTTTTTTTTTTTTATTTTTTGTATAAATTTGTTTTTAATTTTTTTTTTTTTTAAATTATAATTTAAATTATTTTTTAAATTTTTTTTTAGGATATTTTTTGTTTTTTGAATTTTTTTTTATTATATTTTTTTTAAATTGGTTAAGTATTTTTGAAGTTTTTTTTTTGGGATTTTTGTTAAATTAGTTAGTTATGATATTTATTTTTTTATTATTTTTTTAATTTTTTTTTATTTTGTTTTTTTTTTTTTTATTTTATTTTAGTTATAGTGGTTTTTTTTTTTTATGGAGTAATTTTTGTTTTTGGTAATTATAAATTGTTTTTTTTTTTTTTTTTTTTATGTTAATTTTTTTTATTATAATTATTTTTTTTTTTTGTTGTTTTTTTTTTTTTATTTTTTTTTTTTTTAATTTTTTTTATTTAATATTATTATTGAAAATAAATTTTGTAAGTTATTATTTTTTTAAAATTTTTTTTATATTTATATTTATGAAGTAAGTATTTTTTTTTATTTTTTTATTTTTTTTTTTTTATTTATTGTTTTTTATTTTTATATAATAAATTTAGTTAATTTTATATTTTTTTAATATTTAATATTATTGTTATTTAAATTTTTATATTTTAGTTAATTTTAATTTTTTTATTTTTATTTTTTTTTGATTTTTTTATTGGGATTAATATATTTATTTTATTAAATTTTTAATTTTTTTTTATATTTTTTTTTTTTTAATTTTGTTATTTGTTTAATTTTTTTGATGAATTTTTATTTTAGTATGAATTTATTGATATTGATTTATATTTTTGTTAAATTATTTTATTTGTTTATTATTTTAATGTTGGTGATTAATTTATTTTAGTTAATTAATTTTTTTTTATTATATATTATTTGATTATTATTTTTTGTTTTTTTTATTATTTTTTTATTTTTTTAATTTTTTTTTTTATTTTATTTGTATTTGTTTTTTTATTTTTTTTTTTTTATTTATTTTTTTTTTTTTTTTTGTTATTTTTAATATTATTTTTTTTTTTAGAGATGTATTTTTTTTTTATTTTTTTATTTTTTATTTATTTTTTTTTTTTTTTATTTAGAAATATTTTTAATGATTTATTTGTTATTTGTAATTTATTTTATTTGTTTTAATTTTGTTATATTTTTTTTTTATTTTTTTTTATTGTTATTAATTGATTATAGTATTTGTTTATATTGTATTATTATAATATTTATTAATTAATATTATTTAATTTAATTAGGTTTATAGATTTTATATTGAATTTTTTTAATATTTAGTTTTATGATTATTTTATTTTTTTTTTGTATAATTAATTTTTTTTTTGTTTTTTTTTATTGTTATTGTTTTTTGATTATTAGTATAGTTTTTATTATTTGTTTTTTATTATTTTTTTTTATTTTTTTTTTTTGTTTTTTATTTTATGTATGAGAATATATATTTTTTTTTTTATTTATATTAATTTAATTTTTTTTTTTTTTTTTTTTTTTTTTTTTTATTGAATTTTTATTTGAATTTTTTTATATATTTTGTTGATTTTATTTGTTGATTTATATAGGAGTATTTAGTTTTTAAAAAATTATAATATTATTTTTTATTTAATTTTTTTTTTTTTTAGTATTTGGTATTTTTTTTTTTTTTTTTTTTTTTAGTTTTTTTTATTTTGGTAATTAATTTTTTTATTTTATTTTATTAAGTTTAAATGTTATTTTTTATTTAATTTTTGATTTTTTTTAATTTTATTTGGTAATGTTTTATTATTTGATATTTTTTTTTTTTAATTTTTTATTGATTTTTTGTATTATTTTTGTTTGTTTTTTTATTTTATTTTTGTATTATTGAAATTTTTTTTTTATTTTTTTAATTTATGATTGTTTTTTTTTTTATATTATTATTTTTTTTTTTGTTTTATTTTATTTTTTTATTTTTATTTTTATTTAATAATTTGAATTTATTATTGATTTTTTATTTTATAATTTTAGATTATTAATTTATTTATTAATAAGTTATTGTTTTTTTTTATTATTTTTTTTTATTGTTTTTTTTATTTTTAATAATATTTTTTTATTTTTAATATTTTTATATTTATTATTTTTTTTTATTATATTATTATGTTTTATTTTTTATTTAAGTATTTATTATTTATAATTTTTATTAAATAATTATATTAACCAATTTTTTTAGTCATTTTTTATTTTTTAAAAATTTTTTTTATTTTTAATTTTAGTGTTTTTGTTTTTTTTTTTTTGTTTTTTAAGTTTTTTGTTTTTTTTAATTTATTTTATTTTTTTTTTGATTTTTTTTTTTTTTTGAGTTTTTTTCATTTTTTAGAGGTTTTAATTTTTTTTTGTTTTTTTTTTTATTTTTATTTAGGGTTTTAAGATTTTTATTTTGTTTTTTTTTTAAATTTTATTTATTTTTTATGTTTTGATTTATTTTATTTTTATTATTATTAATTAATAATTTTAGTTAGTTATTTTTTAAATTATTATTTTTTTTTATAATAATTTTTGTTAGAATTTTATTTTTTATTTATATTAATTTTTTTTTTGATTTTTAAGGTAAAAATTTTTAGATATTAAATTTAATTTTTTTATATTAATTTTTTTAAAAGTTTTTTTTAATTATATTTTTATTTTTTTTGTATATTATTTTTTTATTTTGTTGATTTTTTTTTTATATTTATTTGTTTTAATTATTTTTATTATTTTTATTATTTTAATTTTTATTGTTTATTTTATTATTATTTTTTTTTATTTTAGTTATTGTTAAGTATAATTTAGTTTTATTTAATTTTTTTTTATTTTTTAATTATTTTAATTTTTGTTTTTATTTGTTTTTTTAATTAATAATTTTTATTTAGTTTTTTATAATTTTTTTTTTTTTATTTAAATGTATTTTATAATTGTTTTTAATTAATTTTTTTATTATTGTTTTTTTTTTTTTATTTTGTAAGATTTTTTTGTAAATGGTTTTTTAGTGTTAGTACATTTTTTTATATTTTATTAAAATTTATTTTTATAATATTTTGATAAATGATATTGAATTTTTATATATTTTACAATTATTTTTATATTATTTATATTTAATTTTTATTGATTGCGAATTTAAAATTTTAAGTTAATATTTTTATTTATTATTTTATATGGGATATTTGTATTAAATTATAAAGCTTCAATTTTTTCATAGTAGTTTATATTAGGTAAATTGTAATATATAAATTATGTAAAATATTAATGTTATATGAAAAAAAGATTTTATTATTGAGTATATTTAATTTTATTTATTTGGGGGAAAAATAGTATTTTTTTATATATATACAAAATTCATTTATTATTTTGTTTTTAATTATATTATAGGAAAATAAATGCGAGATTTAATTATATTTTCGTAAAAATTTTTTTATTTATAATATCTATTTATTTTGAGATTTATTCATTTATTTTTATTAATTTAGTTTATAATTTGTTTTTATTAAATTTTTCAAATAAATATGGGTTTTAATAATGAATTTTATTTATTTTGTGATTATAATTAAAATGAATTGGTATTGTATAATTTGTTTAAGTTATTGTTGTATTATATTTAAATTTTAAAATATATATAATTTAAATTAATTTTAAAATTATTTTTTTATTAATAATTGTACTTTAAAATTAAGTATTTTGAAAAATGATTTAAGATTTTAAATTATTATTTATTATAAATTTTTTGAATTGTAAAAATATAATTAGATAATATTATTGGAATTTTTTTTTTTTTATGAGTTATAATAAGATTTTTTTTATTTTTATAATGATTTATTAGGATATATAAATATATAATGTTTTAATTTATTTGTTTTTTTATAAATTAAAAATTTATTATTATTATAAAATAATAATATATTTTTATGTATTTATTTTATATGGAGAATTATATTAAATGTAGAATTTGTTGGTAATAATTTAGTTAATTTGTATAAAATAATGGTAAATTATTTTTTTTTAATATTTATTTTAATTAAATTTATTGTTTTTATTTTTTTTTTAATATTAATATAATTTTTTATTTTTTAAAATATTTAATTTGTTTGTAATTTTTACTATTGTTATTTTAATTTTGTTTATTTTTTTATTTAATTTTATTAATATATGAATTTATTTTTTTTTTAGTTTAATAAAATTTGTTTTTGTAAAAGAAAAAATCTAAAAACTTATATTTTTTAATTTATATATATTATATTTAAATATTTTTATTTATTTGTAATTGTTTTTTTTATAAAATATATAATTAAATTTTTTTTACATTTTTTATTAATTTTTAGGTTATGTGAGGTTTTTTGTTTAAAGTTTTTAATTTTATTGGTTAGTTAATAAATTAAATAATTTTAATAAAAAATTTTATAACTTGATATGTTATGTTTTAAATATTATATTTTATTTATTTTTTAATGTTTTTTATATTTTTTTTTTTATTTTATTTTTTTATTTTTTTTAAATTATGTATTTTAATTTTAAAATTTTTAATATTTGTTTTGATATTTGTGGTATTTAATTAGTATAAATTTAGGAAAATTTATTTTTTGTATGAAATATTTAAATTTTATTTGTAATTATTAAAAAAATTTAATATTTTTAATTTATTTTTTAATTTTTACGTTTATTTTTATTTTTTTTTTTGCATTTTTATTTAATTGTTTTATTTTAAATTTTAATAAATTGTTATATAATGTATAATTATTGTTTTTTATTTTTTATTTATTTTGTTTTATTTTTTAAATTAAGAGATTTAGAAAATTATTTATGTATTAAAAAATTGATAATTAAAAATTTGATTTTTTTTTTATATTTTATTAATTTAATGGTATTTAGTTAGTTTATTGAAAATATTAATTTATTTATTTATTTTTTTGTTTTATGTTAAATTAGATGATTATATTTTTAATAATTTTTATTTTATGCTATTATTATTTATATTAAGTTTTTTTTTTGTGGTTAAATAATTAATTGAAAAATAGTTGATTTGGTATTTTTATTTTTTTTTTGTTTGATTTTAAAAATTTTTTATTTTTTTATTATTTTTTTTTTAATTTTGATAATTTATTTATTGAAATTTTATAATTTATTTTAAAATTTTTTATTATTAGGTTTATTTTTTGTTATTTTGTTATTGTTTAGTTTTAATGTGTAATTTATAATTTATTATTTTTATAATTTTGTGTGAATATATTTTTTAATAGTTATGAGATTTTTTTGGTGTTATTTTATTTTTTTTATTTTTTATTTTTATATTATTTTTTAGGTTATGATTTTTTTTTTGATATAATTTATTTTTTATATTATAGAATTAAATTTTTTAGTTAAGATTAAGTTATTCGATTTTTTAAAATGAAATAAAATAATTGTTAAAAATTAATTAATTTTAATTTAAAATATTTTTATTTTATTGAAAATGTTTAATAATATATATTTTAATGAATTATATAATATTTAATTTTTATATTAAAGTATTTTATTTTTTAAATTGTACAATATTTTATTTGATATTTTAAAAAATTAATAGAGTTTTTTTAAATTTATTTTTATTTTGAAAATGTTTTTATAAATATTTATATTAAAGTTATTGTTTTTTTATTTTTTTATGTTTTTTTATTTAAAATTAATGTTGTTTTTTTTTGTAATTATAGTGTATAAAATTTTTGTGTGTTTTATTAACAAATATTTTTTGTTTTAAAATTAATAGATTTTTAATTAATTGTTTAATAATGTTTTTTTAGAATTGTAAATAAAAAATTGTATTGTTTGATAATTTTATTGACATAATTTATTTATATAAAATAATGATTTATAAATTATAATCAATTTTTAAATTATTAAATTTTTGTAATGTTATAATTAAATAGAATGTTTTGATTGTTAATTTTATTGTAATTTAAAAGATTTAAGATTATAATTTATGAATATTTTTTATTTATAATTGATATTTTAGGAATTTATTGGAATAAATTATTTATGGTTATAATTTTATTGATAAAAGAAGTTTATTATTATGAAAGTGTAGTAAATATTTTTAATTTTAAGATTTTTTGTTTTGTTATTATTTATTTTTTTTTTATTTTTTTATTTTTTATTGTTTTTTTTATTTTATTGTAATTTAATATTTATTGGGTGAAAATTATTTGGTATTTATGTGTTTTTTATATTTTGTTAGTTTTTTTTTTTTTTTTAAGATGGTTTTTTTTTGTTAATTATGTTTTTATTTGTATATTTTGTTTTAATTAATATTTAATATTGATTTTATTTTTGTTGTTTATTTTATTTTTAAGTATTTTTTTTGAATATTATTTTTATTTATGTTTTATATTTTTTAAAAAAAAGGTAATTTATTAATTAGAATAATGATATTTATTTTATTTTTTATTTATAATGTTTTGGAGTGATTTTTATAGATAATTTTTATTAGTAAATTTGAAATTTTTATTATTTTTATTAGTTTTTAATTATGTTATTTATTAATTTTTAATAAGTTTGATTTATTTAATTTTTTTATATTAATTTTATTTTTTTTATGTATTATTTTTATATTTTAAATTTTATTTTTTATTTATTTTTGGGAATTGTTTTTTGTTATTTATTTATGGAAAATTATTTTAAAATTTAAACGTTTTTATCCTATATTTATGTATATTAATTTATTAAATTTTAATATATTAGTTATTTTTTGAATTTATTATATAATTATTATTATAATAATTAAAATTTATTTTTTTTGTTTTAATAATTTATTATTTTTTAAAATTTTACCAATTGACTTTATTTATCATTATTATAAATTTATTTATATTAATTTATAAAATTCTATTATTAGTACATATATTTTAATTATAATTTTTTTTATATTTTAGATATTTTTTTATAAATTTTTAAATATTGTTTTTTTTTTATATTTTTAATTTAAATATAATACTATAAAATATTTTATTTTTATTTTTTAAATTTTTGAATAATTAATTATTTTTTATTGGTACCAAATTTAATATAAATTTTTTTAATAATTTATTATTATTAATTAATATTAATTTATTTATTTTAAATAATAATAAATTATTATAATTTTTTTTAGAAATATGATGTATTATATTTAATGATAATAATTTTTATTTTTATTTTTATTTTATTAATTTTGTTTATATTTTATTTATGATTTTTTTTATAAAATTAGAATAGAGCGAAATTTTTATATTTTTCATTAATAAGTTAAAAAAATTTTAAAATTTTGATTTTTTTTTATTTTATTTTAGATTAATTTTTTTAATTTTTTAAGGTTTTTATTAATTTATTTTTTTATATATTTATATAATTTTTAATATTTTTTGTAATAGTTTATTTTATTTTTATGATTTATTATATAGATTTTAAAGATATAATTTTTTTTTATTTTAATTTTTTTATAATTTTATTATTAATTAGAAATTTTAATGATTAAATTTAATTTGAATTTATTTGTTTTTAGATAATATTTTTATTTTTGAATTATTTATATTTTAAATTGATTATTTAAATTTTTTATATTTTTCAAAAATTTATTTTATATTAAATTTTATTAATATTTTAAATAATTTTTTGATTTTATTATATTTTTTTTTTATATTATTTTATTTATATTTTTAAGTTTTTTTTGATATTATTGAAATTTATTTTGTTGCGATTTTTAAATTTTTAGTTGAAATTTTTTATTATAATTTTTTTTATTATATAAAATAATAAATTTTATTTATTAAGTTTTAATTATTTTATTGATTATATAAATACAATATAATATATAAATTTACATATTATAGATCTTAATATTTTTAATAAATTTATTCGATTTTAATTTATTTTGTAATATTATATTTTATTTTTATTATAATTTTTATATTGTTTATTATTATATTTTATGGTTAATTTTAATTTTTTATTATAATTTTTAATGCTAAAATTATATTTTGTACTTTTAGTTTTAAGTTTTTAATTAATTTATATTTTATTTATTTATTTAAATAAATTATTAAAAATTGTTTTTTAATTAAATATTAAGGTATTTAAACTATTGTAATATTTTTTATTTGTAAATTATTTTTAAATTTAAATAATTGTATATTTTAAAATTTTTATTATTTTTTTATTTTTTTTAATGTTTTTTTTATTTTATATATATTTATTATTATTTTTTTTGATATTAATTATTTTTTTGAGTTTTATTATTTATTATTTTTTAAAAATTGTGAAATATTTTAAAATTTTGAAGATTTGAATTTTTTTATTTTTTGATTTATTTTAAATTTTTGATTGTATTATTTTTATAATTTTTTATTTTATTATAATTATAGTTTGTTATTAATTTTTTAGTTATGTTTTTTTATTTAATAGTTTATTTTGTTTATAGTTTTTTTATATTTTTATTTTTTTCATTATTAATTATTGATTTTTGTTTTATTATTTTTAATATTTTAATTTTTTTTTATAAATTTAATATTGATTTGTAATATATTTTTATTTTTAATTATTAAATCTATTTGGTAATAAAAAGTAATTTTAATATTATTAAAGTAAATTTGATATTTGCTTAAATATTTATATTTTTTTTTTTTCTTTAATGCAGTTTGTATAATTATTTTTTTATATATCGTTAAAAATTTTTGGATATTTTTTTTGTTTTTTATTTTATTTATTTTTTTTTTTTATAATTATTTTATGAAATAATTTTTTTTTTAAAAATATTATTTATTTTTTTAAATTTAATTTTTTTATATTTTTTTATTTTTTTTTTATATTTTTTATTGAATTTATAGAATAATTATATGATTTTAATGTAATTATTTTTTTTATTATATTTTTTTTAATTTTTAAAATTTCAATTTTAATTTGAATTATTATTTAAATTTTTAAATACTTTTTTTTATTTTATCTTAATGAAAATTATTTTTAATAAATTTTTGTTTTTGGGAAATAATATAATTATATTTAATATTAAAATGTTTAAATTTAAATATTTTAGGTTGAAAAAATCTTTTTATTATAATTGAATTTTTTTCTTTATTTTAAACAATTTTTGAGTATAATGTTTGTTATTATTTTTTAATTGAATTTATTAATATTAAGTTAATAATATAGAAAAAATTTAAATTGTTTTTTTAAAATTATATTTTGTACAATTTAATGAATATGTTATTTTAAATTTAAATTATAATGTTTTTTTAAATTTAGTAATTGATTTTCATTTATATAAATGGTTAAATTATAATAAAAATATTGTAAATAATAATCTAATTGATTGTTTTATTTTTATTATTAATAGGGAATGTTTTATAAGAAATTTTGAATTAATTAAATTAAATTTAAAATATTTTTAAATATAATTAATTTATATTAATTAAAAATTATTAAAGATTTTTTTTATTAAGAATTAATTAGTTAATAAATTTTTAAAAATTAATAAGTAATTTATTATATTTTTTAATTAAATTAATAATTCTTTATAGTTTAGTGTTATATTAATTTATTATTTTAAAAATTATTTAAAATAATAATATTAATTTCTAAATATTTTGTTTTGTTAAAGTTTTATAAAAAATATTATTTTTATTATAAATATAGTAATCATAATTTAATTTATTATTTTTTAAAAAATTTTTTATTTGTAATTTATTATTATCGAAGAGTTATTAATTTATTTAATTTTTACTTGTTATATAAATTAATATTTGGTAATTTATTTAAAAATTTAAAAATTATTTAATTTTTTTTATTTAATTTATTTAATATTTAAATTTTAAAAAATTTATATATTAAAGATTATAAATTACCAAAATTTTTAATAAATATTTATAGTATTGGATTTTATTTTTTCCTTAATTTAATTTATTTATTTTTAATAAATTTATATTAAGTATAAATAACTTAAATATTTTCTTTATAATATTTTGTTTTTTGTAATTATATTTATTTATTAGAATTAATTTTTTTATAAATTTGTTATTTTTTATAATAATATATAATAAATTTTAATATTATTTTTTTTGAGTTTTATTTTCTTTAGAAATTATTTAGTAAATTTAGATATTTAACGTATTAATATTAGAGATAAAATCTAAAATTATTTATATATTAGGTTTTTGATTTTAATGTTATTCTTTTAGTTTTTATATTTTTTTTTTTTTTATTTTATTTAATTTTATTTTTATAATTATGTAAGTTTTAATTAAATTATTTAAATATACAGTTAAATTTTATATAAAAAAATTTTATTTAAAAATTAAAAATATAATTAATAATAATTAAAAAATTTTATTTTAATAATTCTTAATGTTTTTATTTTTTTTTTAAATAAAATATGTATATTTTAGTTTAAAATTTTTTTATATCTTTTATTTTTTCATATTATCTTAATGGCGTTTTTTTTGTTATTTTTTAAAATTTTATGTATTAATTTTTTCTGTTTAAATGGAAAATATAAAATTTATTAATTAAAAAATTTAATATGAATAATTTAAAGGTTATTTTTATAAGGTGTAATAAATATTAATATTTTTAAAATTATTTAATTTAATTTTTGCTATTCTAATAAAATAATAAATTTTATGAAAATTTTTTATTTAATAAATAATTGTTTTTAATTAGTTATTGTTTATAAAAGTGTGTTTTTATTTTTTAATTTTTTATATATAAAATTGGATTATTTTATGTTAAAAAATTTAGATTAAAATAGATTTTATAAAATTTAAATTTTTAATAAAAAATTACATTTTTCAAATTTAAATATTTTTTAAAATTTTTATTTAAATTTATTGATGATTATAAAATTTTTTATAAAAAAAATATATTTATTTATATTTTATAAAATTTTTTTTAATATTTCTTTTTAAATATTGATTTAATATTTTGGGGTTTTTATTAAAATAATTTTATATTAATTTATCTATTAATTTTGTTAAAGTGTATGATTTATTTTTTATTAATTATTAAAGTAATTTACTTCAATTTAATAATTTTTTTTAGAAAATTATTTTTTTAAATATTTAGAAATAAAAATAAATATTTTAATAGGTTTTAATTTTGATTTTTTATTTTTATTTTTTAATAATAATTATTAAATTTATATTTAAATTTTTTAAAATTATATTTTTATTAATTTTATTTATTTTTTTTTTAAATTTTATTTATATTTTTTTAAATAATAAAATTTTTATTATTATTTTAATTTTTTATTGTTTTTATAATATAAGTTAAATAATGTTTATTATATGTTTGTTTTTTTTGATAATTTTTTTATTTTTATTTATATTTATTTAAATTTTTTTTTTAATTTTTTATAATTTTTTTATTTTTTGTGATTATTTTTATAGTATATTTTTATATTTATTTTTTATTTTAATTAATTTATTTTTTTATTTTTTTTTGTAAAACGAATATTTTAATGTTAATTAAATTAATTTAAAATTAATATTTTAATTATGTTTTAAATTATTTTTTATTAATAAAATTATTTTTATTAAATTTAAATAATATATTTAAAATTTTATATTTTTAATTAAAAATATGTTATGTTTTAAAACAAATTTTATTATTTAATATATTTATTTTATTAATTTTTATATTTATTTATTAAATAAATTTATTTTATTATTGATTTAAGATAATAAAAATTATAAAATGACTAATATTTTTTTATTATATATAATTAATTTTAGAATTTAAATTGTTTTTATTTAATTATTTATTAATTTTATAATAGTAAAATTATTTTAATTTTTATTTTGAATTTTTATTTTTAATATATAATTTTATGAATTTAAAATTATTTTTAATTGTAAATTTTTTTTATATTTTTAAATATATTTTTTAAAAATAGTAGTTTTATTTAACTAATTTAAATAAATAATTTTTTTAAAATATTAAATTTTATTTTTTTTAATATTTTTATATAAAAATATTATAAATATTTTATGAAATAATTTAATTATTTTTTTTATTTTATTATAAATATAATTGATTATTTTTTTTTAATTATATTTTTTTAAAATTAATTTTATAAGATTTAAAAATTTTAATTAGATTAATAAATAATTTTAATAAAATTTTTAATAAAAATTAATTTTAATTTATTATTTAATTATTGGTTTTAATATTTTTAATTAAAAATAATATGTTTAAAATATTTATAATTATTAATGTTTATAAAATTTTTAAATATATTATTTTTTTTAATATAAATTATTTTTTTTTAAAATATTTATATAATTTTATTTTTAGTTTTAATTGATTATTTATTATTTAAAATTAATTTTAAATTATAATTTTATTTAATATAATAATTTTAAATAAAAATGGAATAATATTTTTCTATTGAATTGTATTTTTTTGTTATTTTTATTTTTATATTATGTTATATTTTTATTTTATAGTTATTTAATTTTTAAAAATAAATATTTTTTTATTGGAATTTTTGGGTTTATTAATTATATAAAGTATTGGGTATTTTTATTTGATAATTTAATTATAGTTTTTCAAAATAATTAAATTTATTTGAGCTTGTAATTTAAATTATGTCCTTGTTTATTAAGGGGAATTTTTTTTAATTTAGAATTTTAATTAAAAGTTTATTTACTTTTTGTAAGAATGTATTTTTATTTTTAAAAAATTATGTTTAAATTAGTAAAAAAAAACTTAATAATAATTTAATTTTTATTTATTATATGATTTATGTTAGTTAATTTTATTTGATTTATTTATTTTATTAATAAAACAAAATTATAAATTTGTTTAAATAGGGGTTATTTTTAAAGAAAACTTTTTTTTTAAATGTATTATTTAATAATTTATATTATTTTTTAATTTAAATTTATTTTTAAAATTTTCTTTTTTGTTGAAAAAAATTGCTTGTATCGAAATTGTTCAAATTTTTTTTTTAAATTTTTAATTAAAAATTAATGAAATTTTGGCGAATGTAAAATTTTATTTGATTAGGTTTTAAAAAAATTTTAATTTAAAAATGAAATCACCTTATTTTATATGTTATTTTAGATGTTTTAGCATTATATTTAAATTTTTTAGTCATTAATTTTTAATTTTGTATTTATTTATTTATTATTTTTATTTTTTAATTGTAATAAGGTTATATCCAATACTAGCAGTGTTATTTTATTTTTGTTTTTATTGTTTATTTTATATAAACAAATATTTATTTTTATTTTGAATTAATTTAAAATTTTTGGATTTTAATTTTGGTATTTAGATTAAATAATTTATTTGAAACTTAAATTTTAAGAGTTTTTTGTTTTAAATAATTTTTATAATTTGATTTAATATTATAGATTTATTTAAATTTCTAAAATATTTTTATTGATTTCAATTGTTTATACCATTGTATAATTAAATTTTTATTTATTATCGGTTTAATTTTTTTATGGCGTTGGAAAATTTTTTGTATTTTTAAATTTTGATTATTTTATTAATCTAATATATTGTATGGATATCGGTTTTTATGAATATCTAGTAATGAATAATATTTCATTTAATAGGATAGTTTTCAATTTAGTTATGTTTTGTTTAATTTTAATTATATTTGAAATATTATATTAGATTTTTTAAATATTTATTTTTATATGGGCGAATTTGGTTTTATAATTTATTATTAAATGGAGGACAAAAATAGTTTTTTATTTTTATTTTAAATAAGTTAAATTTAATTAATATTATTATTCTTTTAATTTATTTTTTTTTTATTTATTTTTTATTTGTAAATAAATTTTTATAAATTTTAATTTAAATTTAAATCAGCATTATTATTATGTTTTTTGGGAAATAAGATTACAAATAATTTTATTATTATTTATGAAAAATAAGGCTTTTATTAAAATTAGTTCATTTTAACATTATGGATATGTTTTAATGTGTTTCCTTATTTTCTAAAATAGATTTAATTTATTGCTTTGGAATTTTTTTAAAAAAAGACAAATTGTAATATAAATAAAAATTTTAATGGCATAGTTATTATAAATTTTAATAAATGCAAATTGAAAAATTAATATTGCAAAATATTAGAAAATGTATTAGTATTTAATATGTGATAAATAATGTTAATTTTATATGATATTTGTTTTTTTTTATTTTGGTTTAATAATATTTAATTTTTTGGGAATAGAATTTTTTTTTATTTATAATTTTAATTTTTATTTTAATTTATATAGGGCCCACTATTATAATTATGACTAATTTAATAATTATTTTAGGTTTAGGCCGTATTTGCCAGGTTTTATTTTAGTTTTATATATTTATTGGAATTTTGGTTTGATAATTTAAAATTATTTGTATGATTTTATATAATTATTTGTAATTTAGCAGTATTTTTTATTAAAATGTTGTAATAGTTATTTTTTTAGAAGTTTACTTTTTGTTATAATTTTATTTATTTTTGGATTTTTTTATTGTTATGTATTCAATTTTTATGAAAATGTTTAATTTTACCTTTAACAATTTTATTTATATTTCTTATTTTGTGGTTTAATAGGTTTTAATGATTTGTAAATATTTTTTATTTTTAATTTAGAAAATATTTTAAATTTTTTAAATTTTTGATTTACAAGTTAATTATGTTTTTTTATTTTATTTTTATTATTCTGGTCACTTTTTAAATTATTTGTATGTGTATAGAATTTTATTTTTAATTTTATTGTTTATATAGTTATTATGAGAAAATTACATGATCTTAAGAATTTAACATGTGTGCAATTCTGTCATAATAATTAGATATAATTACCAATTCAAAGAATATTTATTAGAAATGTAAATAATTATTTGTGTGTTTATAATGCAATTATAATATGGTTTAAGAGATTTAATTAAAAAATTCAAGTAGATATAATTTTCCCTTGAGCTTTTGTTTATGTAAGATAAGAGAATATAATATCACAAGTAGTTCACCATTTACAATTTGTTTCTAAATGCTATGTGTTGTTTGTAAATTTTTATTTTTTTTAATAGAATATTCAGTTTTTTAATTATTTTAGATTATAATTATTTTAAGTGTAATATTTTATTATTGTATGATATGATAATTTTTAATTTTGTTAAAGGCACTTAGTAGATTAAATAGAACATTTTTTATTAATTATTTTATTAATTTATTTATAAAATTATTTGTTTAAAAATATAAAAATAATTGATTTTTTATTAATGTAAGTTATTTTACTATATAGATTTGGTATTATTTTGTATAATTATTTAAGTAAAAATAAATTTAGTTTTTTTAATTATTTTAAAATAGATTTAATGTTATTAAAATTAAATTAATAATATTATAAAAATTATATATTATGTGAGTATCCTTTTTTGTTGCAATTATTTGTGAATGAGGTTTTATATACGTATAGTATATTTTGTAGTATTAATTTTGTTTATATTTGTTTTTTATAGTTCTGGTATTTATTTTTTATGTGTTATATGACTATATTTAATAAATAGGGTATAGATTTGATATAACCGCGATTGTATGTTAATTATTATGTATTTATTTATTGTAATTATTTAATTATTATTTTTTTTGAGATTTTTATTATTTATTTATTAAATAAGTTTATGTTATTGGGATAATTATTATTAATGATTTATAATTTAATTGTTTATGTATTTTAAAATTTAATTTTAGTTTTGATATTTATAAATATAAATAAAATATAAGTGAAATATAATTGATATTAGAAATTTTGAATAAACATTAAATTTAATTTATTAATACGTATATTATAAATATAATTTTTAAAAATTTAAATTATAAAATAAAGTTATAGTATAATTTAAGATAATAAATAATATATTATAAACTTTTAAAATAAAATTATGATAATAGGTATTATATTAATTTTTGATATTAATATATTTATTAAATATTAATAAATTTTTAATATATATATTAAATTAATTAAAGAATTAAGAATAATTTATAAATTTATATAAATAATAAAAGAGATAAATCTAAAATAAACGTATGAAATAATATATTTTATTTTAAATTAATAATTTACTAATAAATAAAAAATTAAAATAATTATATGTATATAGTTTTTATATTTTTTCTTTAGTTTATTTTAAATAGTTTATAAATGGACGGTTAAATATTTTATATTGAATTTATATTAAATTTGTTAGTTAATGTTTTTGGAAATTTTTTTATTTTTTTTAATGATTGTTTTTATGAAAAATATATTTTAAATTTTATTATTATTTTAAAAATTTTATAGGGATTATTTTTACTTAAATAGTTATTAAAATATATATAATTAACATGTTTTTGTTTTTTTAAATTTTATTAGAGATTTGTTTTTTTTTTTGGTCCGAAATATTTATTAGAATTATTTATTTCATTAAAATTTTTTATATTTTTTTGAGGGAATATTTTTTGATTTTTATTTTATTAATTTTAATGGATTTGTATAATTTTAAGTTTTATTAACCAAATAAATTATTTATTTTAGGATTAGTATAAAAATAAATTTAGTTATTATTAAAAGTTATTAAATTTTTATTATATTATATTTTTTGATTTTTAATATTATTTTTTATTTAATTGGGTTTTTTTTATTTTTTTTATTTTTATTATTATTTTTTATTAAATTTTTTTTTATATAAAGGGATTATTAATAGTGTAATTATTTTTTATTTTTAATTTAAAATGTCATATTAATTATGAATTTTTGTTCATTTAAAGTTATAGGCGCTTTTTTTTTTATTTTGTTGATGTTATTTATTTTTTTGATTTTTTTTTAATTTTGAAAATTAATTATTTTTATTTAATCACATTATTTTATAAGTTGTAATTTTAAATAATATTATGTGTATTTTACGCTTTGATTTATTATATTTATTAGTATTATTTTTTTATTTAATTATAAAATTTATATTTTTGTATAATTTTTAATTTATTTGTTTTATTAAAATTTTGATTTTGTTTTTTATTTAATATATAAAAGTTTATCATTAATTTTTATTGATTTAGTAATTGTTGTATTAATTAGTTGTTTTTGTTAATTTTTTTTTTATCTTAATTTTATTTAATATAAGATTTTTATTATTTATTAAGATTTTTTTTTGATATTGTGTAAAAAGATTATATAATTTTATTATTTTTATAATGATTTAAATAATAAATTGAAAATTATTAATATTATTTTAATATATTTATTAATTTTTTTATTATTTTATTTTGTTTTTAATTTTTTTTAGTTTTTTTTAAAAGATTATAATGATTATTATTATATTGTATCTTTTTATTTTATTTATTAATATTGTATATTTTTTTTTTTATGTTTTTTAATATTTTTTTTTTTAATTTAAAAATTTTATAATTAAATATATTATTTTTTTACTTTTTTGTTTAATTTTTTTTTTTATTTAATTTGTTAAGTTTTTTTTGGATTTTGTGATTCAATTGTTGATTATTTTTTGAAATTTATTATTGTTTTGATTATTGAGTATAATGTTAAATTTGTTTTTTGTAGGGCAATTTTTTTATATTCATGTTATTTTAATAAATTTGTTTAAATTTTAATTTTTTTATTTTATTAATATATTAGTATTCATTTTATTTATTAAATTTTATATATTTTCTAATATATATAATGGTTTATATTAATTAATGATTTATTTTATAAGAATTTATTGAAATATAAATTTTTATATATTATATGTTTATTAAATTAATAAGATTTAATTATTAATTATAGGTTTTTATTTTATTAATTTATTTCAGATTGTATAAATTTAATAATTTATTTTATTAATATATTGTTTGTTATTTATACCATTTGATTGTAAAATAATTTTTTGTTTTTTATATAAATTTAATTATTATTTAAATAATAATTATAGTTGTTAGTTATTAATTATAAGAATATTGAGATTTTATTTTAATAAAAAATATAATTATTTAATAATTTTATTTAAGATAATATTAAAAATTGATAATATATTAGGAATTATCATATATTAATAAGTAATAAATTTTGTAATTTAAAATTAGATTTATTAAGTAATATTAAATTTATAATAATATATATATATTATTAATAGTTTATTAATATAATATATATATTATTATAATACATTTATTTAGAAATAATATATAATATAAATTTTTATATATTAATTTTATTTAATTTTATAAAATTAAATAAAAAATTTAATAAGATTAATTAATAATTAATATTTATTTATAAAAAATTTTTAAAAAATATAAAATAATTAATTAATAAAAAAAAATTAATAATTTTAAAATTAATTATTATTTTAATTAATTTAAAATTTTTTTATTAATTTAAATTTTTATATTTTTTTTCTATTATATAATAAATAATTTATATTTTAAAAATTAATTATTTTTTTTTATTTTTTTAATAAAATTTAATTTAAATAATTTAAAATAATAAAAATTAAAAATTTTTAAAATAAAAATTTATTTAAAAAAAAAAATAAAAATATTAAATTTATTTTATAAATAAAAAAAATTGTAATTTTAAATTAAAATTTTAAATAAAAATTTTTAAAAATAAAAATTATTATAATTAAATTAATTTTTATATAATTATAATTTTAAATATATTAAATTATTTAAAATTTTTTAACAATTAAAATATTTTTTTATTATTTAAAA
>JAGVSP010007556.1:5000-10000 GCA_022494985.1 Micrasema minimum
CCCCCCCCCCCCCCCCCCCCCCCCCCCCCCCCCCCCCCCCCCCCCCCCCCCCCCCCCCCCCCACCCCCCCCCCCCCCCCCCCCCCCCCCCCCCCCCCCCCCCCCCCCCCCCCCCCCCCCCCCCCCCCCCCCCCCCCCCCCCCCCCCCCCCCCCCCCCCCCCCCCCCCCCCCCCCCCCCCCCCCCCCCCCCCCCCCCCCCCCCCCCCCCCCCCCCCCCCCCCCCCCCCCCCCCCCCCCCCCCCCCCCCCCCCCCCCCCCCCCCCCCCCCCCCCCCCCCCCCCCCCCCCCCCCCCCCCCCCCCCCCCCCCCCCCCCCCCCCCCCCCCCCCCCCCCCCCCCCCCCCCCCCCCCCCCCCCCCCCCCCCCCCCCCCCCCCCCCCCCCCCCCCCCCCCCCCCCCCCCCCCCCCCCCCCCCCCCCCCCCCCCCCCCCCCCCCCCCCCCCCCCCCCCCCCCCCCCCCCCCCCCCCCCCCCCCCCCCCCCCCCCCCCCCCCCCCCCCCCCCCCCCCCCCCCCCCCCCCCCCCCCCCCCCCCCCCCCCCCCCCCCCCCCCCCCCCCCCCCCCCCCCCCCCCCCCCCCCCCCCCCCCCCCCCCCCCCCCCCCCCCCCCCCCCCCCCCCCCCCCCCCCCCCCCCCCCCCCCCCCCCCCCCCCCCCCCCCCCCCCCCCCCCCCCCCCCCCCCCCCCCCCCCCCCCCCCCCCCCCCCCCCCCCCCCCCCCCCCCCCCCCCCCCCCCCCCCCCCCCCCCCCCCCCCCCCCCCCCCCCCCCCCCCCCCCCCCCCCCCCCCCCCCCCCCCCCCCCCCCCCCCCCCCCCCCCCCCCCCCCCCCCCCCCCCCCCCCCCCCCCCCCCCCCCCCCCCCCCCCCCCCCCCCCCCCCCCCCCCCCCCCCCCCCCCCCCCCCCCCCCCCCCCCCCCCCCCCCCCCCCCCCCCCCCCCCCCCCCCCCCCCCCCCCCCCCCCCCCCCCCCCCCCCCCCCCCCCCCCCCCCCCCCCCCCCCCCCCCCCCCCCCCCCCCCCCCCCCCCCCCCCCCCCCCCCCCCCCCCCCCCCCCCCCCCCCCCCCCCCCCCCCCCCCCCCCCCCCCCCCCCCCCCCCCCAACCCCCCCCCCCCCCCCCCCCCCCCCCCCCCCCCCCCCCCCCCCCCCCCCCCCCCCCCCCCCCCCCCCCCCCCCCCCCCCCCCCCCCCCCCCCCCCCCCCCCCCCCCCCCCCCCCCCCCCCCCCCCCCCCCCCCCCCCCCCCCCCCCCCCCCCCCCCCCCCCCCCCCCCCCCCCCCCCCCCCCCCCCCCCCCCCCCCCCCCCCCCCCCCCCCCCCCCCCCCCCCCCCCCCCCCCCCCCCCCCCCCCCCCCCCCCCCCCCCCCCCCCCCCCCCCCCCCCCCCCCCCCCCCCCCCCCCCCCCCCCCCCCCCCCCCCCCCCCCCCCCCCCCCCCCCCCCCCCCCCCCCCCCCCCCCCCCCCCCCCCCCCCCCCCCCCCCCCCCCCCCCCCCCCCCCCCCCCCCCCCCCCCCCCCCCCCCCCCCCCCCCCCCCCCCCCCCCCCCCCCCCCCCCCCCCCCCCCCCCCCCCCCCCCCCCCCCCCCCCCCCCCCCCCCCCCCCCCCCCCCCCCCCCCCCCCCCCCCCCCCCCCCCCCCCCCCCCCCCCCCCCCCCCCCCCCCCCCCCCCCCCCCCCCCCCCCCCAACCCCCCCCCCCCCACCCCCCCCCCCCCCCCCCCCCCCCCCCCCCCCCCCCCCCCCCCCCCCCCCCCCCCCCCCCCCCCCCCCCCCCCCCCCCCCCCCCCCCCCCCCCCCCCCCCCCCCCCCCCCCCCCCCCCCCCCCCCCCCCCCCCCCCCCCCCCCCCCCCCCCCCCCCCCCCCCCCCCCCCCCCCCCCCCCCCCCCCCCCCCCCCCCCCCCCCCCCCCCCCCCCCCCCCCCCCCCCCCCCCCCCCCCCCCCCCCCCCCCCCCCCCCCCCCCCCCCCCCCCCCCCCCCCCCCCCCCCCCCCCCCCCCCCCCCCCCCCCCCCCCCCCCCCCCCCCCCCCCCCCCCCCCCCCCCCCCCCCCCCCCCCCCCCCCCCCCCCCCCCCCCCCCCCCCCCCCCCCCCCCCCCCCCCCCCCCCCCCCCCCCCCCCCCCCCCCCCCCCCCCCCCCCCCCCCCCCCCCCCCCCCCCCCCCCCCCCCCCCCCCCCCCCCCCCCCCCCCCCCCCCCCCCCCCCCCCCCCCCCCCCCCCCCCCCCCCCCCCCCCCCCCCCCCCCCCCCCCCCCCCCCCCCCCCCCCCCCCCCCCCCCCCCCCCCCCCCCCCCCCCCCCCCCCCCCCCCCCCCCCCCCCCCCCCCCCCCCCCCCCCCCCCCCCCCCCCCCCCCCCCCCCCCCCCCCCCCCCCCCCCCCCCCCCCCCCCCCCCCCCCCCCCCCCCCCCCCCCCCCCCCCCCCCCCCCCCCCCCCCCCCCCCCCCCCCCCCCCCCCCCCCCCCCCCCCCCCCCCCCCCCCCCCCCCCCCCCCCCCCCCCCCCCCCCCCCCCCCCCCCCCCCCCCCCCCCCCCCCCCCCCCCCCCCCCCCCCCCCCCCCCCCCCCCCCCCCCCCCCCCCCCCCCCCCCCCCCCCCCCCCCCCCCCCCCCCCCCCCCCCCCCCCCCCCCCCCCCCCCCCCCCCCCCCCCCCCCCCCCCCCCCCCCCCCCCCCCCCCCCCCCCCCCCCCCCCCCCCCCCCCCCCCCCCCCCCCCCCCCCCCCCCCCCCCCCCCCCCCCCCCCCCCCCCCCCCCCCCCCCCCCCCCCCCCCCCCCCCCCCCCCCCCCCCCCCCCCCCCCCCCCCCCCCCCCCCCCCCCCCCCCCCCCCCCCCCCCCCCCCCCCCCCCCCCCCCCCCCCCCCCCCCCCCCCCCCCCCCCCCCCCCCCCCCCCCCCCCCCCCCCCCCCCCCCCCCCCCCCCCCCCCCCCCCCCCCCCCCCCCCCCCCCCCCCCCCCCCCCCCCCCCCCCCCCCCCCCCCCCCCCCCCCCCCCCCCCCCCCCCCCCCCCCCCCCCCCCCCCCCCCCCCCCCCCCCCCCCCCCCCCCCCCCCCCCCCCCCCCCCCCCCCCCCCCCCCCCCCCCCCCCCCCCCCCCCCCCCCCCCCCCCCCCCCCCCCCCCCCCCCCCCCCCCCCCCCCCCCCCCCCCCCCCCCCCCCCCCCCCCCCCCCCCCCCCCCCCCCCCCCCCCCCCCCCCCCCCCCCCCCCCCCCCCCCCCCCCCCCCCCCCCCCCCCCCCCCCCCCCCCCCCCCCCCCCCCCCCCCCCCCCCCCCCCCCCCCCCCCCCCCCCCCCCCCCCCCCCCCCCCCCCCCCCCCCCCCCCCCCCCCCCCCCCCCCCCCCCCCCCCCCCCCCCCCCCCCCCCCCCCCCCCCCCCCCCCCCCCCCCCCCCCCCCCCCCCCCCCCCCCCCCCCCCCCCCCCCCCCCCCCCCCCCCCCCCCCCCCCCCCCCCCCCCCCCCCCCCCCCCCCCCCCCCCCCCCCCCCCCCCCCCCCCCCCCCCCCCCCCCCCCCCCCCCCCCCCCCCCCCCCCCCCCCCCCCCCCCACCCCCCCCCCCCCCCCCCCCCACCCCCCCCCCCCCCCCCCCCCCCCAACCCCCCCCCCCCCCCCCCCCCCCCCCCCCCCCCCCCCCCCCCCCCCCCCCCCCCCCCCCCCCCCCCCCCCCCCCCCCCCCCCCCCCCCCCCCCCCCCCCCCCCCCCCCCCCCCCCCCCCCCCCCCCCCCCCCCCCCCCCCCCCCCCCCCCCCCCCCCCCCCCCCCCCCCCCCCCCCCCCCCCCCCCCCCCCCCCCCCCCCCCCCCCCCCCCCCCCCCCCCCCCCCCCCCCCCCCCCCCCCCCCCCCCCCCCCCCCCCCCCCCCCCCCCCCCCCCCCCCCCCCCCCCCCCCCCCCCCCCCCCCCCCCCCCCCCCCCCCCCCCCCCCCCCCCCCCCCCCCCCCCCCCCCCCCCCCCCCCCCCCCCCCCCCCCCCCCCCCCCCCCCCCCCCCCCCCCCCCCCCCCCCCCCCCCCCCCCCCCCCCCCCCCCCCCCCCCCCCCCCCCCCCCCCCCCCCCCCCCCCCCCCCCCCCCCAACCCCCCCCCCCCCCCCCCCCCCCCCCCCCCCCCCCCCCCCCCCCCCCCCCCCCCCCCCCCCCCCCCCCCCCCCCCCCCCCCCCCCCCCCCCCCCCCCCCCCCCCCCCCCCCCCCCCCCCCCCCCCCCCCCCCCCCCCCCCCCCCCCCCCCCCCCCCCCCCCCCCCCCCCCCCCCCCCCCCCCCCCCCCCCCCCCCCCCCCCCCCCCCCCCCCCCCCCCCCCCCCCCCCCCCCCCCCCCCCCCCCCCCCCCCCCCCCCCCCCCCCCCCCCCCCCCCCCCCCCCCCCCCCCCCCCCCCCCCCCCCCCCCCCCCCCCCCCCCCCCCCCCCCCCCCCCCCCCCCCCCCCCCCCCCCCCCCCCCCCCCCCCCCCCCCCCCCCCCCCCCCCCCCCCCCCCCCCCCCCCCCCCCCCCCCCCCCCCCCCCCCCCCCCCCCCCCCCCCCCCCCCCCCCCCCCCCCCCCCCCCCCCCCCCCCCCCCCCCCCCCCCCCCCCCCCCCCCCCCCCCCCCCCCCCCCCCCCCCCCCCCCCCCCCCCCCCCCCCCCCCCCCCCCCCCCCCCCCCCCCCCCCCCCCCCCCCCCCCCCCCCCCCCCCCCCCCCCCCCCCCCCCCCCCCCCCCCCCCCCCCCCCCCCCCCCCCCCCCCCCCCCCCCCCCCCCCCCCCCCCCCCCCCCCCCCCCCCCCCCCCCCCCCCCCCCCCCCCCCCCCCCCCCCCCCCCCCCCCCCCCCCCCCCCCCCCCCCCCCCCCCCCCCCCCCCCCCCCCCCCCCCCCCCCCCCCCCCCCCCCCCCCCCCCCCCCCCCCCCCCCCCCCCCCCCCCCCCCCCCCCCCCCCCCCCCCCCCCCCCCCCCCCCCCCCCCCCCCCCCCCCCCCCCCCCCCCCCCCCCCCCCCCCCCCCCCCCCCCCCCCCCCCCCCCCCCCCCCCCCACCCCCCCCCCCCCCCCACAACCCCCCCCCCCCCCCCCCCCCCCCCCC
>JAGVSP010007561.1:0-17928 GCA_022494985.1 Micrasema minimum
TGTGTTCAGGGATATATATGTCTGGAGTCCTTTATGAGAGAAACGATCTTATTTTTCCGTGTACTGTAATTATCCTGTGTATTTCTGTGTCTATTCCGCTCTT
This sequence comes from Micrasema minimum, assembly GCA_022494985.1. Taxonomy (NCBI): domain Eukaryota; kingdom Metazoa; phylum Arthropoda; class Insecta; order Trichoptera; family Brachycentridae; genus Micrasema; species Micrasema minimum. The sequence continues at coordinate 104 of JAGVSP010007561.1, forward strand.
TTCGGTCGCATCTATGCTTTTCCGGCGTGTGGTCTATGTCCCGGTCATAGAAGAATTGTATCTACGTCATAAAGTTCATAATGCACCAGGTAGGATTTACCTGGACTCCAGACATATATATAGAAACATAATAATAGTTTTAATGGTAGGTAAAACTCTAATATTATGTGTTCAGGGATATATTATCTCCGCTTGCACTACATCCCAGAAGAAGTGTTGTATTGTCTTTGCCTGGTGAACTAATGGTTCTGGTTGATGGATAGCCAATAAGACCTTTGGAGAAACTGGTCTCATCTATATTCCAAATTTGGTTAGGGCTATTTTGGAGGTCCAGTTTTTGGATAGTTCGTGACAAAATTTCAAAATATTCTAAATAGATCTAAAACTTTTTTCAGGGCAAATTCTACAGCCTGCGGTTTTTTGATGGACAAATTGTTTCACTTTGCAAAACCTTGATACCAATCGTGTCCAAGAATGCCGTTTTTGAAAGGAGTTTTAATATTATTTGTATTAATACTTTCCAACTATGATGACTCCTTTTTTCGATAGCCCAAACCCATGTTTCTCCATTACATGTAAGTTTTCAGCTAGATTTTTTTCCACATTATTGCCGCGTTGGTCACACTTTATGGAGCCCCCAGTATTTGTGCTCTCCGCCTGCGCCTGTACGTTTCTAATCATCTTTTGTGAAAATCTAGAGTATTATTAAAAAACGTTTTGCATACCCTTACTCTTTTGTCTACTGAAAAATAGAATGCATGGTTTGGATTACTCGGGTTCTCGGCATTGGTATACTTGTATTTAGGTGTAATCTTTGTACTATTGGACAAAATATACATTCTTTGCAACTGTCTATCTCCCAATGCCCAGAATGCATTAAAGATCTCCAACCACTTGGAATCATCCATCCGATCACTGCATTTTAATCTACATTTTTGACCGCAAGGTGGTTTTATATTACGTGCAGGGACCAATTTGTTTATTTGTTTATTATGGTCCCTAACATTACATATCTTATTCATTACAGATGGTGTGTGAAACTAATTTGTTATTGATATCTTCTCTACTAGGTGGCGTGTTGCGTGTTGCGCACCTGTCTCAGAGAAGATATGTACAATATTATAATTATTGAAAAGATGTGTAATTATTGTATTTGCCTGAAAATAATTTAAATTTATGATTTACAATTTGTGATTTGAATAAGTTTATGTTATTTTATACATACTATTACAATAGGTTATTGAAATATAATTTTACTGAATCAACTAAATTTTATCAAATAGTATATTAATTAGAAACTTACTAACACTGCTACTCAAATTATTGGGTCATTAGACCAATATCTTGGAATGTACAGCTACGTAGCTTTGACCCAAGTTTCGTTGAAATTTTTGTGTGTTTTGCACCCATTTAGTGGAATCTGCTTTACGTTTCCTTGGTTTTGTTTGAATATCATCACCTGTCGTACTTGGATTGTTTATATCAATGGACGTTATAGATGCTGTGTTGGGTGAACGTTGAAGTAGGTTTTGCTCTCGATTGTAAGTGGGATCGTCATCACTAAGCTCTGTGTAACTTTCCTCCGAATGAAGTGGAGAAATGATGTAATTACAAACCGCTGTTGGGGGTCTAATCGCCGTCAATATGGATGGCGAAGAAACATTGGCTTTAGAAGTAGAAGCCCGACCACCTTTAAAAGTAAAGGTGGTTGGGCTGTTTTGTGACTGTCAAAAGATGTTGTACTGGATGTTACTGCTAGAACTCCAACTGCTGGAGCTACTTGAGCTAGACAAACGACGGTGGGTGAAGGATTTCTGAGGAGAGGTCATGATATTTCTTACTTTATCACTTCCTACACACCTGTACAGGTGTACAGCACAGTCTTGTGATACTCTTTTCTCATGGCAATTATCGGAACCAGTTGCTTGTTGCTGGGTAACACCAGTTGTACTATTGGACTATTGGATTTCAGTAGCATATTCTCTTTTTCTTCGTCAGAAAAAATCAGAAAATTAAAAAAATATAAGCCTCACTTTGTAAATGTAAACAAAATCAAAACCTTAAATAACTTAATTAAAAGATTACATTTTCAGTTTCCAAAGATAGATCATCCTCACTGTCGTAATCTAATCTATGGTGACTTGGTGGATTCGATAAGTTTATTATTTTTCGTGCCCGGGATTCCATTTTTCTGCAAAATTACACAATTTAACAATACGTTAAAAACAATAAAATAATATGACCTAAAATAGAGTATCTACTTAGTAAAACACTTGAAACACCACTAAACTGTATCGTTATAACATTAAAACTTCAATACTTGTACACAAAACAAGAAATAACACTTATGTACTAAACACTGATTTCAATTTCTGTAATTTACCAAAACATAATTTTTTTCTGTTCATTCAAAGGGCCCAATTTTAAAAAAATGTTGATGTTTTCATGTAAGTAAGGGCCTGTTACAAAGAGTACCATCGCACATAAAACAATTTACGTACTTTAATGAACCAATAAGATATAATTCCTTTTAACATTTTTACTTTTTGGCAATATAGCGATCTATTATGAATTAGACCCAAAAATTTACTACATTTTGTATAATATAACGGCATAACTACAAATTGTTCTATATAATACAAAATGTTCCGAAATAAAACTCACCTTTTCTTTGTCATAGAAGGGCACTAATACGCAACGGTCCGCCTTTGACAAGTATGGCCTCATTACTGATTGCGATATTGTAAAAATAGCACAAATACAGTTACCGAGTTATTATTATCCTTTTTCTCTCTCTGTCAGCGCTAACCGGTAGATAATATCATCATGTCAGATATCAGATAATATCATCATTTAAAATCCCACTTTACAAAAATTTTGACTTGAGCCCTTATATTATTGAGGGTGCGATATGCACTTACCCCGATTCACCTTGATCCAAAGCAATGAAAAATACGCGCACACAAACAAAAAATATCGACGCACAATCCTTCTCAGTCGCATTGAGCATTCTGTAGCAGAGTGCTCAATGCGACGAGCTGGTGTGGACAAAGCTCGCTACGTGGCCCTGGTAGGCACACTGTAGCAGAGTGCTCAATGCGACGAGCTGGTGCGGACAAAGCTCGCTACGTGGCCCTGGTAGGCACACTGTAGCAGAGTGCTCAATGCGACGAGCTGGTGCGGACAAAGCTCGCTACGTGGCCCTGGTAGGCACACTGTAGCAGAGCTCAATGCGACGAGCTGGTGTGGACAAAGCTCGCTACGTGGCCCTGGTAGGCACACTGTAGCAGAGTGCTCAATGCGACGAGCTGGTGCGGACAAAGCTCGCTACGTGGCCCTGGTAGGGCACACTGTAGCAGAGTGCTCAATGCGACGAGCTGGTGCGGACAAAGCTCGCCACGTGGCCCTGGTAGGCACACTTTAGCAGAGTGCTCAATGCGACGAGCTGGCGCGGACAAAGCTCGCTATGTGGCCCTGGTAGGCACACTGTAGCAGAGTGCTCAATGCGACGAGCTGGTGCGGACAAAGCTCGCTGTGCGGCCCTGGTAGGCACACTGCAGCAGAGAGCTCGCTATGCGGCCCTGGTAGGCACACTGTAGCAGAGTGCTCAATGCTACCAGCTGGTGCGGTTTAAGCAGTTATTACTGCATTTCTCATTTTCAGCAGTGATAGTTTGTTAAATAACAGTATATAACTGGCTGATAGTTATACAAATGAAGTCATTTGATGCACATTTGAATTCTCTATCCAATAGTAACCCAATTTTTACTTTACATGGTGTTGGTTCTCAAAGAGTGAGGTCTAAATTTGTGGTTTTGAGGTTAATGATGCAACTTAGAATTTATGTGAATAGTGGAAGCTCGTACCATGTATTTTAAGATGTACCTTTTTGGCCAATTAACTTTGTTTAAATTAATTTGTATATTGTATTTTATTTTTATTATAAGCGCCTATACAGGCTTTTCATAAAAAATAAAATAAATATTGTGATGTCTGTGCTGATCTTTTATTGGGACTGTAGATTGCGCATGAAAACTGATAATAAATTTTATAGTCATTTTGTATCCACCCAATTGTTGTTTTGCATGTTAATCCATTTGAACTTTGCTATGTCGTTGTGCCGGTAATTTCTGGTACATTTAAAAAATCGTTTAGATGAATAAAACAATGCATTTTTAATGTCTTGTGCTTCCAACACTCAATGTGCATTGAATATCTGCTGCCATTCAAAGTGTTACTCATCACATAACAGAAATTACCCGAGTACTTTTCCTACAAATTATTCCACCAGAATCAATGTTTTTGAAATGGTTGTTACTCAGCAGATATTACCGGCCCAATGATGATAAGTTGAGGTATACTTATTATTTCATGAAATAAATTTAGGTATCAAAAATGACATTTTTATCTGTTGATCTCTTTTGTAAATAAAAATGTTAATATTGAGTAGTTTTTGTAATTTTAATAAACAAAATAAATGTGTTTTATAAAATGAAAGTTTTTCAATCCAGAGGTTGTACCATATTGTGTTATAATGGTTGGAGAAATAAAAGACGGGTGTAAAAGTATTATGTTTATATTTCCAATAAGACTAAAATTGGTAGTGCCACAGCACATGTTTGGTGGGTAAGATGCTCCAACTTCACTTCTGCTTCAGAATTAGTAAGGCCATATTTGTGTAATCCTACCCTTAAGTAAGACGGCTAGTAGTATGAGTGGTTGTAACATTTTGTGACAAATATTTCATTTTCAGTTTTTATTCAATATATTTCAAGTTCACAGCAAAAAGGACTCTCTTGGTGGTAAAATATAAAAAATAGCATTCACTCAATATTAAATCTAACTGGATCAGTCGATACTCAAGAGGCATTCACTCCGCACTCTATTATGTTACATTTACGTACTACATTAAAAGGCAATAATTTGTGATTAGCATCCGTCTTGGTAGCAACTGTATGGAATGTGTCTCCGCAGCTCGAGAACAACTTGTATTAGGTTCTTGTATATCCGTATATATAAAAAAAAAACTGTAATAATACACGAATCTTCACGCCGCTTTCCGTCTCATATACATATATTTTTTTTATGTAACCGATAATATTATATGATTAAAACTTAACTTATTCCTTACCTACAAACTTACAAAATCGTCACATCCGCTTAATTCTAGGCTTTAATTCATTAATAATTAACATTACATAATGGAATTGAAAAATAAATTACCTAGGTACAATGTTTGTTCCTAAACGCTAGTCATCTCACTTCTCCCCAAGTCACTCGGTACACTCTGCTAAGTACAGTCCTAATTAACGCCCCACTTCCTCCAGGCAACATCTATCCTTGTTCAATACTGCTAAACAAAACAAGACTTATTCAACAGATTGTGTCCAAAACGTATACAATATTTTCCATTTGACACATCACAATTACTAGTAAAGTTGGTTTACAATAGTTTATCACAAACCTCTACTAATTCAATTCATTAATAGTTACCCAAAACATTCCGACTGTCAAGCAACCAGAGAAATGGGACGAATGATGTAAAATGTGAATAATGATCTATCCGGGTAGAAGATGGATGGAGTTGGTCGACATCGGAAGGTTTTGGTTTGGTTTAGTTGGGGATCGCCTAGAGTTGAACGGTGAGGTGTCGGGGGGTGTTAGTGTGTGGGGGCGGGGGCGGGGGGTCACTGCGGGCGCGGCCTCTTGCTGGGCGGCTCGTCCTCCGCGCCCAGCGAGTTGTCCTCGGAGCAGCTCTCGGCCAGGGGGCTGGCCGCCTTGTCCAGCGAGTCCTCGGTGGTAGCCTCGTCGTGCGACTCCAGCTTGCCGTTGGAGAGGTGCGGCGGCTCGAGGTTGCTCTCGTCGCTGGTCTCCAGCGCGGGCTGCGCGCCCCCGTTGGCGGACTCCTCCTCCCCGCCCAGCAGGTCGGGCTGCAGCTCCACCATCACATAGTGCGCCCACACCGCCAGCTCCACCAGGTGCGGACTCCACTTGGGGCTACTGCCACCATTCTGTTCCTGCAACGTACCAGATTACTACTACTCCACTAAACAAACTCTAACCATTTATTTAGCAAAATATATTTTTACATTGACATTTTCTATGTATGTACAAAAGATCATTTTTTATTACTATTACAAATGAAATGTGTGTTAAAATTTGCCCTGTGCTCTAATAATTCATGGCTGTCGATTTCGTTCCATGTAAATAGTTGGGGACTTACTTTGTTTTAGCCTGTCGCATGTGTTGCGTATGTGCACCACAAAGTTGAGGTACTCCTTGGCGGTGTAGTCGATGCCGTCCATCTCGGGGATGGCCTTGAGGCACTCGTCGGCCATGAAGGGCGCGTTGTCGGGGTCGGCGGCGGCCAGCAGCGCGGAGAGGCGAGGGTGATGCCAACGCCCTTGAGGTTGACGAGCGCCGTGATGGCCTGCTCGATGTTGGGCATCTTGCGGAACGCCTTTTTGGTCTCCGTCATCACGGCCCGCGGCGTGTTCACCTTCACCAGGTACGACAGCTGCGGGTAGGACTTACCCCGCTGCAACAGGGAAACACCACTCTTACCACCTACAACTCTTCTCTCCATACATATACAATATACGAGTATATAGGATCTTTAGACTCCAAGACCGCGACACCACTAGGCCACCTCCCATTCACCTCCGTTGCTGATATTCCATTATTTGGAAAATATTTCAATGTACTTATGTAGATGGATGTTTTTATGGGCAAATATTTCTTGAAAAAATTAGGTTGCTTGAAGCTTAAATATCCTGTGTAGATCGGATTAAGCAAACAATATAACATATTCTAGCAATTAGGGTTCTGACCCAAGTAGTTTATAAGTAATGAAATATAAGGAAAAAATTAATGTACAAACAAACAAACAGGTCGTAGCTTGATTCTAGGTTATCTGGCAATATTTCTCTAGTCGTGAAATATTCTCCACAAACATTTTTTTTTTTAAACTTACATTTTAGATTAATAGTTTTTTTGTTTCCGATTTCGCATCAATATATTTATTGTCTGTGGAAGTGCAATATTGCTAAAAGACATACTTATCAAAACACATATTTTTGGAGATTTTCTTAGTTGAATGGCAAAAGACTAAGATACCCAACAACTAGCAGGTCATCACGGCGATGTCCAACCTCAAGGAAATATGATATTGCATGCGATCTTGATTCTAAATCTCCATACATGTTTTGGCAAGTTGCTTGCATAAGTTGATGTTATAAATTTACATTTCTTAATACAAAACAAACCACATTGAATTAAAACAACAAAAAAAAAGTTTTTTTCTCTCGTAAAAATGATGAACAATAGCTAATATAGATTTAGAAAGTGATTTCTACAAGTGAATAAAGGAGTCAGATATAAAGTGTAGTTTGTAGTAAATACATATTATCTTCTCACCTTTTGTTTTCCATTGCATTAGTTGTACCAATTCTTCGTGGACTAAGTGAGCATCTTTTCCTCTTGATTTTATCTTCTTTGGCAACTCATTCTGATACCTGAAACAAAAATTTCATAAACATATTCATTTGGTTCAGTTCCTGTCGTTTTTTTACTTACGAGTTTACAAACATATATTCTCAACCACTGTTCCGTAGCAACGAGGATTATCATAGATGATTTTTTAAAAATTAAATAACTGCTAGGGAGAGTGATAAAAAAATTAAGTTGTTGCTTACGGAAAAACAAAATTAAAACTACTGGATTTATACATAGTTTAAACACGTATTTATTTTCAATTATTTTTTAATCTTTAACCCTGCGTTCGTCGCTACCGGGTAAAAAATACCACAGAGGTAATAAAAACACGTGTATCTTTTTTTCTGCGCAATTCGGCAACTCGCCGCTTTGGGTTTCGGGATTGAAATTAGAGTCCCCTCCCGCGCGGCGGTCACTTACCGCCACGCGCTCGGCCGCATCGGACGTGTAAAATAGGTGTGGGTGAAAAATACCCCGTTAGCGACCACTAGAATTTTAAGTATAAAAGGACAATTTATTTTTGTCAGTTTATAAGTTTATTCCATCTATTTTGATAGTCTTATCTCATTTTGCATACTTCTTAAGAAAAAAATTAGATTATTGTTATGTTTTTAAGATTATTTAGAAAATAGCTGAAAATTAGGATCTCTTTAATATGTGTGCCTTAAATATAAGTAAATACTTTATTTACCATAAAAGTGGCCTTTTATTTGTAGCTCATTGTTCAAATAAACAAAATAAAATACCAAAGTTAAAATAAAAATACCCTGTGTTCCGAAAAGGAGCCATGAAAAAATGTGGTAATTTTTACCCAGGAGCGACAGTTTGTGTTCGTATTTGCCTAGCGACGAACGCAGGGGTTAAAATAATGCTTGAAAAATAAAAATGTTAAAATAAAAATTAAAGTTTTTTTTAAGCCACTAGTTTAATTTTCTAGTTATATAATGTTTTTTACTAACCCATTATCAGAACTTATTTTTAAATTTGGCTTACAGTATAAAATTGAAAAAGAACTTATATTGAAAAAAATGTCGCAGTGAGATTTGTAACAGTGGCTATAAATTTAAATTTTGTGAAAGCATAAAACACACATGTATAAAGGATTGGAAAAGAGAAGTATAAATATGATAATAGTATGTAGTGGAGAACACACCACAATGTCAAACAAGTAATAATAAGGCCCGCTTATCAACTGATTCCGTGTAAAGATAAAACATACTGTGATATTTTAGCCTACAACATTCAGAGGGAAATTAAAACCTTCTACATTTTCACTCCCATCAAATAAGAAGATTATTTTGAGGAAATCTGGATTTTTTAAGTAAACAAAATATTATTGTGTACTTCTTAAAATATTGCAATAAAACAAAAATCATTAATATTCATATTTGGCACCTTGTGCCTGAACTGAAGCGTGAGACAGATCATATTGCTGCATAAATATTGAGTGTTGACAGCACAATGAGTCCCAAGACACAAATTTTATAGGAGAGCTAATTTAACACTTTTTTCATTACAACTCTTAATTTCTAATGTTTTTAAAATTTAAATTTACATATCTGCAAGTATAATTTATTTAATTCTGTGTTTGTTAATTGCCTTTATTTTTAAATAATCTAATTATTTTAATAAAAAACCACAAAGGTTATTTTTGTTGAAAAGTGGACTCACTATTGTGTTGTAAACTCTAACTAACTAACTAACCATCACGCCATTTCCCCGAAAGGGTAGGCAGAGAGGATAGAACGCCACACCACTCTGTCCTTGCACACTTCTCTTGCTTCCCTCACATTCATACATCTTCTCATGCACGCACGTCGATTATTCCGACTTCTTACATGCCCACTTTCAAGCACTTGTTTTACTTGATCATGCCATGTCTTTCTCGGCCTTCCTCGACTTCTACATCCAGGCACAGTCGCATCATATATTTTTTTTAGCCGTTCTTTCATCATCCATTCGCTCTACATGACCGAACCAACGTAAAAGACCTTTCTTAATTTTGTCGATAATGCTTATCTCAGCCTTGCATTCTGCTCTAATATGTAATAAAATGATCAAGATACACTGCAATTGGTGAAATGCAGTGCTTTATGCACCATTTATATTAGATGAGATGTCTTATGGATTTACCATTTAAAAAAAACCTGTATTATTATTTTAGTGTAAAATTTTTAAATAAATACATTTTTGGAATTTAATATTGTTTGAAATGTGCAATTTACTTATTTTCAATTTCGTTTTGTCTAAATTTCATAAAAATTATAAAAAATAACAAAATAGTAATGTTTTGTAGTAGTATGGTGACGTATACTTATACAGTATAAATATACACCTAACACAGTCAGTGAGGGGGGAAGGGAGCAGAGTGTGAGTGTGAGGGAGATGGCATGATAAGGGTGACAGCTGTTATCTCTCAAGGAGGGCTGTCAACAGGTTGCCTCCCCCTGCCACCCCGCAGGAGGGGGGAACCACCACACTACCCAGTTCATACTTACCACAGAATACCCTGCTAAAAACTAATCCGCAACTAACTTCTCGTAAATACACACTGTTCATTTACATGTTACATTTTAAATAAATATGTTAATTTAAACAAGCTCCCACCATCCTTAAACTGGCTTCATTAAAAACGTGTGAAAATTGTAATGAAATTAAACTTAAATAAAATGTTGTAAAATTTAAACTCTCTAGTTGGGCGTTTTTAACAAATATTTTATTACTCAATAAAAATAAATCGGCATGCCTTCACGACATGTACATCTCAGTGCAAAACATCTCTTGAGAATGATGGGCGTTAAACACTATGCTGTATTATTAACTTCATAACTAATTTAAAAATTGCAAATATTGAATTCTTCGCGCGCCAAAATAGAAAGTTTACAGTAGATTTTTAATAATACGCAGTTTTTGTATGAGATACATATCTAATTAAACCAATTGGTTGGCAGAGATAACCCGCAAATGTTTGACCTCTTTACAAGAAATGTAAATTCTGACTTTCGTGTACTTTAAATTCAACTACTGAATCCAATAATCTGAGATTATGATTTTCAGCAACCTAAGATTGTATTGAGCAGAAGTTTTGAAAGGACAAATCCTCGTACCTTTCTTCGATTCTTATACACTGTTTTGCATAGAATCAAATATATTTGTATATCCTAAACTGTGACTTATAAAGCTTATATAAATGGATTTGAACAATATTCTTCTAAACAACATTTTGAATCTGTACAAATACTTGTAGACGAATTACTGGATTATACCCATGCTGGGCTAATATCAGATATTATTGATATCCCAACAGAGACAACTCTGGAAACGAATGTGGATTATTTATGCGTTTACAGGGCTTATGACCTGTCATTGGCTGGGTTAAGTAGCCACTTGATCAACATTCCCTATCCACCCATCTCGCTCGCTTTCTGACCCTCAGACCAGCAGTCACTGGGTAGTCGGTAATGTTACGTTCGCGGAGGATAGAGATGTCAGTGTCTCGCACAGGATTCTAGATGGAGGATAAGAAACAAGGAAAGGAAGGAAGATTTCGCTTGTCTGTGCAACCGCAGTTAAAAGCAATTTTGAGCTTTAGGGATTCAAAGTTGCAAAAAATACTTTCGTCAAAAAGAAATAATTGCGTCTTAGTGAAATAAAAATGACATAATCACGTCTATATCCAGATTTAAAACCCTGCATTTAATGTAAGTAAACATATTTTGTTGTTCGTTCTATTTTATACTGGGAACCGTTTGTATTACTATTGTTATGTATGGATTATTTTGTATTAACTATACAGTTAAACCCAAAGTATCCCACAATTATAAAATATGATAAAAATAATGGGAGATAAATCGTCAATCAAAAGCCCCCAGATGTATTTATCAAAGCTTTACAATACTACGTACGTAGTATTTTCTAAATAAGTGGCGAGTCTTTATCACGTAAACAGCTGTGAAAACAAAGTATGGGCTGACGGCATTTTACATAATATTCAACAAATGAAGTCGCGCATCAATTTTAATATTCATGATAATCCAGGTCAATTATCAATCCAAGTTATTTGGAAGCTTTTTACTCAAAACACACCCCAATTTCATTAGTGCTGATTCACAACATGATAGCGATTATTTCGCGAAACTTTTACCGTTATGTTTTATTTACCGACCGAGAATTTTATTATTTTTCACACTTCCGAGAACAAAGAAAGTACGAATGCATAAATGATTTCACTTGAATCATAATTAGAAAAAGAAAGAACAAGTGTTACGCTAACTTATTGATAGCGGCACAAAAGTTTTTTGAAATAATTACAAACTTTCAAAAAACTTTTTTCAAAAATCAACTTTTTTCGTACGAGTTTACGCGTCAGTTGACTAACGTATCAGATCAATAGTTTTGTTCGTATTTACTAAAAGAATTATATCTTAAGTTTAGTATTTTGTTTTGTAAATTTACTCGCTTACTGAATCGGAAAATTCCCTGATGGGGAGCGGTGTACTGTGTACGTGCCGTCACAGCGCGCCAATACATGCACGGGCCGGGGGCACACGGCCGGGGCCAGCGGGCCTGGGGCCTGCCCGCAACCGGAGTAATCTTCATCTTCCTAGGTCCCCTGCTGCCCAAAACACTGCATTTTCAAACCAAATACCTCGAAACGGCGATACAATGCGCGATAACGAAGCGGCTCGCTTTGTTGGACGGGCACCATTTTGAACGGATGTAGGCTAGGTTACACGCGACACAATGTTAACTTTTCTCAAAAGTACACTACAAAACGTCGAATCCGCCTAAAAGCTACTTAATTAAACTTTGAAGTAAAAGCGCAAGGGGTATATTGAATCGAAAACACAAAATCTCCACGATAATGCAATAAAAGCGGCCAGCCATGACGCGTACTGAGAATTCCACCATTTTACGGCGACCGGACGAAGTGAAAATTGATCTTACTTTTGATATTTAGAATAGCCGATTTGTCAACTTGACATCGATCCCACGTGACGCGGTGATTTTAATGAGCGGTTCGCGGCCTAGAAGAGATGCAGTCCGCGAGGGAGGCTATCAATTCGGTATTCAGTCTGCACAGATACACATACAATGCAAGTTCATTGACACGACACGCCGCGTTTTCTCCGCGAATAAAACGATTCCACTCACCAGTTATCCAATTTGATGAGTTCCTCGGGCTTCTTAGTCTTATTTTCAGCTTTCAACTTGAGAGCTTGAGGATATAACTTTAACATTTGATCAAACTGCTTCGAATCTCCCTCGAGGAAGAAAGTTGCCGTGTTAGTCGAGGGAGCCATTGTGAACACTGCCGTAGTTACTCTCTGCGCCGAACTGTACGCGACGGCAGCACCTGGTAAAATGAGCAAACATTTCCCCCTCCATTTTGGCGCTAATTCTCAACCATACGACTTTACACTGCGTCGATACTAAACTTTTCCGTTAGCAATATTTAAAAAAAAATTACCTATAAAGATGAAGGAATAATATAATTCAAACAAAAATGGTTTTAACAAAACGTAAATCCACAATTTACAGTAACGGTGATTTGATCTGTTTAAATTGAAAATCGGCAAAATACTTTTGTTTTCTGCAAAAATACGTTAATAGTGGTATTTTTTAACCGTTCAAATATTATTATTCACGGACAAATATGATTTCAAGCAAGTAGTCTAAAAATTATGCACACTATTATAAGAATACACACGGTTTTCATATAAAGTACATTTTGAAAATTCAATAAAAATAATTTCGATCGCGTTACGTAGAATTTGACGACTGCGAAAAGTTGGGGTTTCGATAAGCCCGCAGGCAGCAGCCACCGAGGGCCGGAGGGACGGCCTCCCGGCGGCGGTGGACCGCGGCCCGCACGGCAGCCCCTGACAGCGGACTTGCACCCTCCGAGGCAGCCTCCGAAGGAAAACAATGTCGGACTTACAAGTGTCACTCCGACAAATGAGACAGCACACGTGCACGCGTTTTCCGCGAAAACACTTTCGCGCGCTCGGAAGAAGATGGCGCCGCCAAGCGGCGGTCGGGGGAAACACTAAACACTCCTATTTCCATATCGACCAAAGATATAATATCGACTCCGTTATACTAGTCCGGACTCGACAAACTACATACATAGTAGCTACACATACATAACATTATTTCTATATAAATATTACTAAGCTTGCTTACTTGGATCTATTTCACTGAACTACAGTGACGAGTTGCGAAATTTTATTTTGTACTAGAGCTATAAAGCGAACGATTTGCAAAATACATAGGTACTAATTTTAATTTGTGAAGTTAGGTAGTAAGCATTAAGTGGTGGCCCAGTGGTAGCGTCGCCCGGTTCGAGTCCCCACTCCCTCCTTTTTTCTATTTTCAAGCACAAGCTTTATTAAAAATTGTATTTTCAAATTGAAATATGTGCAAATATAAGATTGCATGGATTTCTTTTACTAAAGAAATAATTTTATATGTATTGTATTTAATATTATATTTTATATTCATTAAGACTACCCCTGAGGCTAGCGTTAGAAACAAGTGTTTAAAAATGAAATTCTGGATTTGGGTAAAATTTGATTTGTTTGATGTATCACTTCGAGAAACCGCTACTTAATTGAAATTGGAAAATACATTTTATCGCACCGTGAATACTATACTGCACTAAAGTCTTGGTCAAAAATGTACTGATTGACAAAAAATCTCAATTGACCCCCACATTTCTATCTAAGGAGCATGTATAAACATGTTTATGATATAGGAAAAAGATAACTTTTTCCTATTTGGAGATATTTAATTTTTTAAAATCTGATTTCAGTGAAACAATTTTTGCGATTTCATAAAATTTGTCTTTTTTTAGTTTGTGCAGTTTAATATTCAAGGTATATATTATGTATGTTCATATTTGTGTCTATATGCTTATCATAATAGGAACGCAAAAATGTTTTTTTTCATAGATATTAAATTTGTAAAAATAAATAAGTAAACAAACATTAATTTGTGAATTTTGTTAGGCGTATAGGTACAACTTTTTGCTACAGAGTGAATAACGCTGGCTGATCCGTCACACTTGCAACTTGCAACTCTAGTACATTATAATGTTGTGTGTGGGAGCCGGTGATATTCCAAAAAATAAAAAAAAAAGACATCAGACAGAATAAAATTGACAACAAACTTCGAAAACGAATTCACTAGAAGGGGCGTTTCCATACAAGTTTTCTTAAAATTTCATAACACCCACCATTATCAAATTCCACCGTCTAAACACTTCAATACACTCACACTTTGAAACGTGTGACGTACATGTCTAGTGATGACGTAGATGCCTAGTGATGACGAATGAGTAACGTAGTAGGTCGCAAGCTGTCACTAGGCAACACAAGGCACGGTAGTTTTCAAGTATAGGATGCCACTTCTCTGAAATTCTTTTTCGAAGACTGCAAATCATTAAAATTCATGCAGGTGATTCAAAAAGCACAATAAAAATAAAAACTTAAATCAAAAAGACTAGTAGAAAATACTAAATTAATCTTTCTGGTCGATTTATAGTTTGCCTGGAATTAATATAATATAGTCCGACTCAGACTGTATTATAGTCGGCCTTGCCTATAGAGAACGGCTGCGCGCGCATGACAGTTGCACGCAATAGAGCGGGAAAATCGAACAAGGTTTTTCCAACATCATGGCGCATGACAGCTTGCCGCAACCAACCACTACTCACAGAATGAGTTTTATTCGTTTTAAAATAAGGGATATTTATACGAAAACGGCACTGTATAAATTATCCACAATAATAATAATCGGAGTTGATCATAATATTAAAAAGAGCTTTGCATTCCAGATAAACTAGCTGAAAGACGTCTTACACTTCGATTAGCTACATCTACAGCTATAGGCAGGGTTTTAGTACCGATCCGTAATCAGCGCACAAAATTTGGAGAGCGCGCTTTTGCGGTTGCGGACCCTGTGACTTGGAATGCTCTCCCACCAGAAGTGCGCAACTGTGAGAGTGAAGTGATGTTTCGAAAGAAACTTAAGACCTATGTTCTCAAAATCTTTTGATTAATTTTTATAATGGTATTTTATACTAAGAAATTGAGTTTTCACTCACTTTAAATTTCCCGAGCCGTTAAATTCAATATTTGAAGCGCCCCGCCCTTGAGGTATATTTATATGAAAACGGTGCAATATAAATTATCCATAATAATAATAATATTGTTTTTTAAAATTTAAACAATATTTAATTACTGAAATATGTTATGTATTATTTTACATAACAGACACGTGATTATAAACGTTAAATCTAGGATAGTACAACTCGTAACTATAAAATAGTTTAAAAAGGAAAATTATTTTTAGTTTACCTACTTAAAATAAGTTTTCAAATGAAAATAGCAGTATTACCTACCTGCCAACAAACATAAATATACAATTTTCATAAATAATAAGATAGCAATTATCTGTTTTTATTATGATTTCTGAGTTTCTGAGAAAACAAGAAGCGAAATTATACAGGAATCAAGTTGTACACTCATAATAAAATAAAACTCCGTATTATAAAATGATAGAACTAGACTTTAGCCTGGCAAATGCAGTCATTAATTTTACAATAAGCATAATGCCGCAAATGACAAAGTCTCGAGTATATATACTAAACTGGCATCAAACATCTTGACTCAGTATTAACCTTTTAAACGGTGTACATAATTTAATAGTTGATTTTATTATTCAAAAGGTCACTTTGTAGAAGTTGCGGTCTACCGCATGCTGGCAGGAAACATGAAGTGTTCTAGAATTTACCATAGATCGAAACAGTAACGGCACCACACTAAAATGTTAATTCAGTTTCATATAGAATTTTGCAAGAGAAACATTTATCATATTCTTTTTAGCTTTGTTGACTTATTTTACCGGTCAATTTTTTGTTTGAAATGTGGGACAGATATTCAATGCGTGAGAACACTCGACAAAAAGTCGTATTACAAAACTGTACAAACGAATAAATTAGAGGCTCCTCTATACAAACTTGGAAGAAAAATCAAACAAAAATTGAGGAAAAACGTTTTGTAGTTTTGGTCGTATTTCCACGTTGACGTTCTGTCATTATTTCTTGAGAACAAACATGAAGCACTGAAATTGAGAACTTTGAAAGAATGTCACTGAAAGTTTTCCTTCCGATAAACTCTGGTAAACTTGGTAAAGTCAATATCGTGATGTGATTCTAAAACTAACTATCACGCCATTTCCCCGAAGGAGTAGGCAGAGAGGATAGGACACCACACGCCGCACCAATCTGTCCTAGCATACTTTCCTTGCTTCCTCCAGATACATCTCCTCATGCACTCACGCCGATTTTTACGACTTTTCACATGACCACTTGTACTTGATCATACCATGTCTTTCTCGGCCTTTTTCGACTTCTACATCCAGCCACACTCTCATCATTGATTGTTTTGACCGAACCACCGTAATAAATTTTGACGATAATGCTTATCTCAGCCTTGCATTCTGCTCTGATTTCGACATTAGTGCATCTATCATACATAGTTTTACCACACATTGGCCTGAGAGATCGCATTTCAACAGCATTCAATCTTACAATTCTTGATATTATTATTATTATTATATGCAATTTCGAAAAGGGCACATTGTCATGTTATTCTCCCGCCTCTCGTAAGAATGACATTCCTGACTTCCCTTTAACTGATAAAAAATAGCAATTTAACTTTTGACCCCGTTATTCTACCTTATTTCATTACCACAGAATCTGCTCTATGGTAAGTGAAATCTCGTTCTGAGCTTTTTTCGTCTATGATTCCTTCTTGCAAAAATAACTGTCATGGCGAACAGCCGCATATATTTTCTATTCAGGCCGACCCGGCATAAATCCTGGGGAATGAAGACGTAATCGTAAGTGTTATAGCTTTTTAATATTAACTTCCATCCCCCAATCAAAACTACGTACTACAGCCCAGTCACTTTAATCTTTTCAGGTCTAATTTCCTCCCTTTTATCTACTTCCCTTACTCCTGACATAATATTAGAGTATTATAAATTAAAAATGGCCTAGACACTGATCCGTGTCTAGTTATCAGCTAGTTACCGAGTGTCACACGCTGACCGGTACATCACGGAACGCAAATATTATCCCATATCCGTCATCGCTCACGCGTGAAAATTCTGGACCACGTTGAGGATATACTTAAAATTGATGCCTCAAAGGACTAATTAACAAAGCTTCACCTCGTGCAGGTCCTGATGTGGACACTGCACAATGACGATACATGGATTCTTCCCCTCTCTTCAAAATTTCACCTCTACATAAAATTAAAATT